>KZ506908.1:16836-31202 GCA_002844005.1 Limosa lapponica baueri | reverse complement strand
GTAGTACTAGTAAAAAGAAGTATATATAGTGTCCAGACCCTTCTTGGATAACTCCAAGGAAAAATGCTTCAAGGGTTTGTGAGGAGTGTTTGTTTTGGTGGCTGACAAACAAAGCAGATTCCCACTTTGAGCATGGCCGGCGAGTTGTCCATGGGTATGTGGGGAAATGACTAAGAACACACCTCTCCTTCTGTAGAAGACTGTGTTTTTACTCTCTTAAATAAAAGCCTTCTGTTGTATCACTACAGGGTTCAGAAAATATCTGAGTTTCCGTTTGCTTTGCTTGTGCCTATCTGGTCTCCTTTTTTTGCTGTTCCATGTGCATCTGATAGGGCTGGGGTTTATCACAGATACCTTGTTGAAGGCAGATCTCCTCTTGAACTCTTGGGTGCTAGAGATTTGCTTCTGCTGTCCTTGGTCATGGTTGCCTTGCTCTTTTTTTGTGAGAAATCACTTATAAGCTCTGATCACTTTTCTGTACTGTATTTCAGTTGTCTTTAGAGCTTATATTTACTTGGATAATTACCTTCTTTCTTGAAAAGTAGCTGTATAGGTTTTCTTGGGCACAAGTGGTGGGATTTCTGTACTGGGAAGCTGCAAGGGTGCCTGGTGGGGGAAGAGGCCATGGACTACTGTGGGCATAGCTGATTCTGGGCAGCTTTGAAGCCGACGAAAAGAACCCATTGCGTGCTAAAACCTCAACCTATCAGATAATCATGTGTGGTGCTGCTGCTCATAAATCTTTTAAGAAAGAGTGGCAGCTGCAAGAGGCAGGAGACGCAAATGGTGTTGTGGGGGAAGACATATGAGAGGACAAACAGAAGGAAAAAGGATGAGATACACTAAGAGACATGAGGCTAGGATAGAGGAGAACCAGAGGAAGGGGGCATTGTTGGGCAGTCCTTGCCATAGGAGCTACACCCTCAAAAGGACTGCCTCCTGCGGAGGTGCATGCTGGAGCAGGAACGCTCCTGAATGGACTGTGGGCTGCAGGTAAGCCATGCCAGAGCAAGTATGCATACCCCTGAAGGGACTGTGACCTGTGGGCAACCCGTGCTGGGGTGGGGACACCCTGAGGGGCTTCAGCCTGTGGGTGACCCAACCCTGAGGAGACTGCAGCCCATGGCGGACCTGTACTGGGGCAGAGACTCTGCCAAAGGGATTGCAACCTGTAGGTAAGTGTCACGAGAGCAGGTACACTTGCTGGAGCACAGTAACAGTTAAGACGCAACCAGCAGTGGAGGAAAATGAGTAAGAAGCAAGGCGTGGCAGAAAAATCATTACGCACTGACCCTCGCCTCCTGCGTCGCCTCGCTGGAGGGCTTGGGAGGGACCACGCGTAAGGAGCAGTAAAAACAAGAGCAGTTCAGGTAGAAAGGTGGGGAGGAAAGGTCTCTGACTGAAGCTGAGCCTGGAGAAGGAGGACTGAAGGGGCTTCCCTCAAAGTTTTGTTATTTCTCTTTTTTTCTGAATACCCAAATCGGTAATTAATTGCCTGTTAGTTGGCAATAATTTAAAGTAAGTAGAATTCCCTGAGTTGAGACTGTTTTGCCCGTGATGGTAATTGGTGGGGAATGCAGGTAGCAGCCGGACTTGGTGTGGCCTGGGGCTGGAGTATTTGCAGGGGTGTGAAACTTGGAAGGAGTTGTGGTTTTTGTTGTTGGGGATTTGTGTTGCAAGGGTATGTATTGTGTACGGGGAGTTAATGCAAACAATGTGTTGTCAGGTGGAAAACTTGCCAGCTGCAAAGGGGATGGATAAGAATTGGGGTGGCCTTGTCCTAGCCTGTGAGACCGCTGGAGAAAAGAGTGCTTCCAGCAGGGCTCTTGAGATACCACCTCAGCAGGTCCAGAGCTTGCAGCTGACTGTCTCTGTCAGAGCAATGGGCTGGTGGTAACAGGGATGTTTAGTGTTGAGCTCTTAAAGGTGGCCCTTGGTTGGAAGTGAGCAGCTGGTAGCACTGAAGTGACCAAATTGCAAGCTGTGCTGGGTTGACAGGCTGTTGTGGAGAAGCTGCCCCAGTTACAGTGATTTAGCAGATCTGTGGAGACAGGACCGCTGCTCCCCATAGTGTGACCATGCAGCTGCCCTTTGCTTGTAGTGAAATTGAAGAAATGCTGGACACCTACAGCAGCCATCTCAGGGAGATGGCCTTGCAGTGGCTGTGGTGGTGTTGGGAAACAGGAGCTGGTGGGATATAGTTGATGGCTGGAGACAGCGCTGTTCTGGTGAGTATGGACCTTGTGCCACATGTAAGGACCACCCTGTGCAAGGGAGGAGGACTATGTGGTTGTCTGGCAGAATGGTATGTGGAGGAACGGCCTGGTCCTGCAAGCAAGATACCCCTGTGAAGGGAATTTAGTGGGAGGAGGAAACCAACCGTGTTTGCTTCGACTGCTGGAGTGCGTTTATGGTGAAGGGTCACTGGATGGATGTTTGTTAATGCCATGGCCCGAAGACTCTGGTGGCTGGACAGTGTTACTAGTGCCCCTCATCTCAGAGAGACTGTTTTGTCCTAGACAGTGGGCGTAGCATACCACACCCTTTCCTAGACCACTGAGATACCATGGGAGGTCTCTACTCACAGGCAGAAACTCCTTTGGATGTCAGTGAGAGGATGCAGTGTTAGACTAAAATTATGTGATACTTGTTATGTACTGAAAAATACTTACTTACTGTACCTGGTGCAGGAAATGAAGAAAGATGAAACTAATTCATCTTCCTCTTTTCCCTTTGTGGACAGTATTGTTGGTTTAACACTTCTTTAAAGTCACTGGGTTAGGGGTTTTTTTGTCTTTGATCTGCACTGCGTCTAGAAGTGCTGAACTGGTGAGTTGGAAGGACTGATCTGTGTCACTGCGAGTACTTGATGTTGGAACATGTCAGCAAAGCTGTTATGGCCTAGGCAGTCCTCCTCCTGTGGTTTCCCATTGCTATTTTAGATGTTTCATTTAGCAAAATACTTGGAACAAGTGTGAACTAAGTAGATGAATGGGATTATTCAAGAAAATAAGATTTTTTTTTTTTTTTTGTCTTGAAGTGTTGTCAGCAGTTGTTGTCAAGGTTAAGGTCTTGACAACATTTCAGCTGTGTTGGTTTGTGCTGTAATTGCTTTAAAAGATGTGGGGTTTGGATGTCTAAGGTGCTGTACAAAGTTTCAGTTGAGGAAGAATGCCTGTTCTTTTTTGCAAAATCTCCATTTGCAAAATTTGATTCTTGTCACCCCTTTCCCCCAATGCCCTTCCCTCCCCACTTTGAATGGTTTTGATTTACAAATAAGTAAGTAGTATAGTAGGATGATTTGATTTCATACTACTTGAAAACAAACAGGCGGGCTGAAGCAATGAAATGCAAATAGCAACACTGTTAAGTCAAAGGGCTGTTCTTTATAAATTGTCTAATGTATGTGACTATGAAATGAGTCTTGATTTGGTGTGCTTTCAGTAATACTGAGTCAGTGAAGTAAATGCAATAAACATGGACCAAATAAGAGGGTTTTTTTTCATAGCTAGTAATTAGATAAAGTGCACTCTGTGTATATTACTCTGCATAGTAAGGCTGTGATATTTGACCTGAGTTGCTGTCCTTTATACTCAACTTGGAACCTTGACTAAGACCCTTCATTGCTTGGATTTAGGCTCTTCAGTTGGAGTTGAGCCACAGGAAGAGTTCACTACTGGAGATTATCTGATATATGGACTTTGGAACCATCTGAAGTTGTGTAGTTTTATGGATAACTAAAATGAACTTTCAGAACTAAAACTAAGTGTATAGCTATATCTGAAATGGAAGACGATGTGTATGCTAATTAGCCAACACTATAAATATTTGTTCCTTAAGTGTAGTTCAGGAAGCTGGGGAGTAAATTTTTCTATTTTAGCAGTCTACTAAAATAGTGATTTAGTGATTCTTACTAACTTCTGCTCTAAGGACATGCAAAGAGTGGAACAGAAGTCTTGTGAAATCAGGGGAAAAAGTTAAAAAAAAAACAAAAAACAAAAAACAAACAAAGCTAAGGCTAATTCTGAACCACTGGTTAGTAAGATCTGTGACAGTGGATTTGCTGTTTTAACTGTATTTCTAAATAGATGGTTCTAGTTTAATAATGATAGGAGCTTTCTGAACATGCTGTGCCTCTTTTGAGAATAAAGCTGGCAAACAAACCCTGCAAAAACTGGAAAATGCCTTATTTAGGCATAATCAATTTGATCTCAGTTTCCCTACTATGTCTTCAAACTTTAAAAAGAGAATGAAATGTTTTATTTTTTTTTTCTCTAAATAATTCTCACTGTTTGTTGTTGATCACTATTTTAACTTGAACACCAAGTAGAGGTGTTACGGTAAATTTATTGTGGGACTGAGAAGAGGCAATAGAATGGCTTTAAGTTATGGAAGTCAAATTCAGTCTTTGGTGACTTGCACTGAACATTGCCTCTGCCACAGAGTTACTAGGAACTGTTTGGTAAATCTCTTAGGTTGTTTCTGTCTTGCTGCTTTATTTGCCTGGTCCACAAAACTGGAGTTACAGTGTCATGTTTTGGTTTTGAGCCTCCTTTGTTCTTGTAACAGTTGTCAGTGGCAATTCTGATTATAGCACTTAATGTATATCACTTTCTTGAAGGCATCCATGGTCAGTTCATACTGCAGTTGTTCGTTGCCTTGGTTCCCAGGTGCAAGTGGGAAGGGTAGTGCATGTCATTTAATTGATAAACATGTTTCTGGTTTTAGCTCTTTAAAATAATTTAATTGTCTGTAAGTTACTACAGTCAATGAAGAAATAATGAATTCTGCATTCATGTGGCATTTGGATGTAATTGGGCCCATTGTGCCTTGTCTGCTGGGTGAAACCCAAGACTTTCAGAAACATATAAATGTAATAAAACACCTGAATGTAACTAGAAGTAATTAATAGCCTTAGTGTAATGCATATGCACACAAGGAGGAAATTCAGTTTGCATAGATGCATAGAACTCAAATTTCCTGAAGTACTTATGCAAGGCTTTCTAAACATGGCTTCCAAACCTAAACAAAAACCCCCACAGAGCCGATGTTTGATTTGTTCGGTTTTTTTCTGTGAAGTCATTTTGATTTTTTTTTGGTTAATAATCTATTACTGTGTAGTAATTGTGACGTTTCATTCTTAAGAAAATAACAATTCTATTTCTTTTGGCCCTGTTTGTTTGTCTTGTCACTGTGTCAGCTCTGCTTGTCTTCTGTCGTCTTCTTTTCACCTTTTAGCTTATTTGAGGGGCTGTCTGTTCCTTTGGACTGTCTTATATTTTCCACTATCAACAACTGGTAATAGCCTGGCTAAAGTGGCTGTTATGAGCAGTAGTAGTTATTCACTCTGCCATCATAGGGTTGCATTTTCTTTGGCTTGTGGAAGTGCTTCAGAGGCAGTCTTGTCACAGGTAGGAGCCAGGAGGGGATGTAGTATAGACATAATTTAAAAAGTGGTCTTTACACAACTCATCTGTTACTATCAAGTGTTACCAAGCATAAGTGAACTAGCATTTTGATGGACATAATGCAAATACTCCTGAGATTAGAGGTACCCTTTCCTCTTGTTGATAATCAAACTCAAACAGAAAACTGAGAAGTGTGATTGTACTGGAGTTTCTCCAGGAAGTGGCTGGAAGACATTTAGCACATGTGGAATGCTGCATCTGTTCTGGGGTTTGTCTTTATTCCTTAGTTGAATTTTTACTGAACTTCAACCATTTACACTGAAATTTTCCATGCAGGTTGTCTACCTTGGGGTGAATGTTTTTTCCAGTTACGTAGCTGATGACAAGCTTGATGTAAAATGTTAGTAACTTCAGCAATGGGTTGTTGTCTGTGGTCTTGTGTATGTGGAATGGAGAAAACTCATGATCTGTATTAGCAATCTCTTTCTGCAGAATATCTTAAAGGCTTAAAAGCAAATAAAAAAGGATTTGGATGTTTGACCACAAACCGGGACATTGGAGAAGCATGAAAAGTTGGAAAGTTATCTAAGGCTTCTGTTTGATCTTGGGTAACATTTTTATCTTCCTGCTCTTTCTCTCGGTATCCCTGTCTCCAATAATCTGTGCATTGAGGATGAACCCTATTTTATGTAGAAACCTTAAGGTACTTGCTGCGAGTGTTACATCCATACAACTTGATGAGCTGCTTTTACTCAGCAAGTGAATGACAGCATTGTAGCAGAGGCAAGTCTAAAGGACAGCAATGCAAAGATACGAAATCAAGTAAAGTTACTGGGGAGAAACATGGGAAAATGACAGGGTATGGGAACACACAAGTGGCTGAGGCTTTAATAATCTAGAGACAGAGCTGAGAGTCTGTTTTTCAGCACTGTAGAAAATCACAGTGCTTCACACTGGAGATACCCGTTGAAGGTTCAGTTCCAGCCCCCTGCTCAAAGCTGGACCAAATTTCAGCAGTTTGCTCTATGAACAGTGCGTAGATGGAATAATTTTAGCTTGTGATTGAAGATTGAAACCACTAAAGGGATTCCAAGTTTGAATTGCACAAAATCATCCAGAGACAGTGCTGGCTCCAGTAGTGCTTGACATCTTCATTAATGATCTGGAGGATGGTACATATCAGCAAGTTTGCTGATGATATAGAACTAGGAGGAACACCTGTCATAGCAGGTGGGTGTGCTGCCATTCAGAGGCACCTGGACAGACTGAAGAAATGGTCTGACAGGAACCTCATGAAGCTCAACCAAGGAAAATGCCAAGTCCTGGACCTGGCAGGAATAACTCCATGCACCAGCACAGGCTGGGGGCTGACTAGCTAGAAAGTAGCATGCAGAGAAGGACCTGGGAGTGCTGGTGGATGTCAGCTTGACTATGAACAGCAATATACCCGTGGTGGCAAAGAAAGCCACCAGCATCCTGGACTTCTTTGCTGGCAGGTCGAGGGAGGTGATCATTCCTCTCTACACAGCATCAGTAAGGCCATGTCTGGAGTGCAGCCCACAGTTTTGGGCTCCCCAGTATGAGAGACATGGATATACTGCAGCAAGTCTGGCTTAGGGCTGTGGAGATGATGGTGGCGCTGCAGTATCTGACATACAAGGAGGGTCTGAGAGCTGGGACTATTCAGCCTGGAGAAGGCTTAGAGAGTTCCCATAAATGTGTGTAAATAACTAATTTTTTGGGGGTGTGAAAGGATGTGAGGAAGACTCTTCTCAGTGGTGCCCCACTGACAAGATGAGAGGCAACAAGCACAAATTAAAATGAAATACTTTAATTTTAAACAAAACAAGACTTTCACGGTCAACCACTCGAACAGGCTTTCCAGAGGGGTTGTGGAGGCTCCATCCTTGAAGACAGGAAAGGCTGACTGGGTGCTCCTAAGCAAACCTACTCTAGTTAATTCTGCTTCAAGCCAGAGGGCTGGAGTAGGTGTCCTCCAGAGGTGCCTTCCAAGCCTCTGTTGTTCTGTGGTTTTGTGAAAAATGACACCCAGGCTGTTGCCTGGACTATTACAGAGCAATAGACTGAGAAGGAGGTTGTGTGAAGGATGTAAGTTATGTATGTTGCTCATTTTAAACAATTGAAACTTACCTGACACTGTGTAGTTGCAAGACTTAAATTTAGGTAATCCCTAGGGGAAGATGGATCTGGAGAAAGCAGGAGTAAATTTTTGAGTTAGTTATACTAAGACTGTGGTTGAATGAGTTTCTGTATTACAAGATTAATAATTAGGGAAAGCAAAACAGTGCAGAACCAAAAATCGGAGTGATAACAATGTGGGAGAAAAACCATAATGTTGAAGGCATTAAGGAAGGCCAATTTATAGTGTGAGTCAGGAGGATAAGATACAGACTATAAACATTGGGGTGACGGCATGGCGGTAGCGGCTCTAAACATGAATGATTTAATAGAATGCAAAGAACCAAAGCCTAGATTAAAGACTGTCTAGGGTAGACTTAAAGGAGAGGGATTGTGGCAGACTGGATGGTGTGCTTATGTTGAGGGGAGGGAAGATGGTGCCATAGATGTGACAAGTGGGCTTCAGAAACAAACCACATCTGTTTGAATGGTTTGCACAGAAGGAGAAAAGACTGCAAGATGCAGGGTATGTAAGGTGGGAATGAAATGGGTTGTGTTAGTGGAGCTATTGGAGGGCAAAAAAGCATCCAGCCTTGTATGTCAGCTGGAATGGAAGGTGCTGAACAGTGGGATGATGAAGAATATAATATTTTGTCAGGATATAAAGCTTTTAAAGAAGTTGAGGGTTTACAGAACCGTTTTTTCCAAAAAGGCCTAACTTTTAAGGTAGGTGAGCAGAGTGGTAGATAAGTGACTTTAAAAATTAATTTGTGAAATTTGTCAGAACTGCTCTGTGGCATGCTAAGTATGTAACTAGTTTTACTGGTTTACTAGAGCGCCCTTCAATATTTGTGTCCATTACTCCCTGGGAATTGCATCATGCCAAATAGTGGTGTCAGAGTTCACTGGGATTTTTACTTTTTATTTTAACTGAAATGAGGTTCTTTGGTTTTGGCGCACTTGATATTGGTTTTGCATTTTACTGAAGACTATGGTTTAAAAGAAATTATTAATTACTCTATAGGAAAACATTTCTCACAATAGATTAAAAAAAGCCTTTCATTTTGCTAATTGCAAGGTGAATAGTTTTGCATTTCCTTAAATACATTGCCTTTAATAATAGTGGATGAGGACCTAGGGTAGACTGTACTCTCTCATAATTGGCCTGGGTGAATTCATACCTTGAGGCAAATTATTGAAGTTGTATCGTGCATAAAAGAAGTCTTACGCTGTCCTTTAGACAAATAAGGTAAAAACATGTTTACGAGTGTAGACAGAGATAGAAGGCTGAAGTGAAGCATTTTACAAAGGTAAAGATTAGGACTATCTTGGCAATGCTACTTCTACCTTTTTGCTTTTTTTATATCTCTTAAAGGAATTTTTGAGCGCTTGGTAGGTGCTTCTAGTGGTCCATTCTTCTTACGTTATTAGTTAGCCTGCTGTTTTAATGAATTATGTTGCCAGTTTGTGCTGGTAGTTGGTTTGGTCCCCTTGAATTATTGTGTCCCTCTTCAGAAACACCTCTTGGTAAACCGAAGACTGTTTTGGTTTGGTGTAGTGTTTTAACCCCATTGGTAGGGCTCATCTCGGCTTTGTCAGCAGTACAGTCCATGAAGTGGAATCTGTAAATGAAGTTAAACATTACTTTTAATGTTGTTTGTGAGTGTCCTATTTTTATGAAGTGCTTGTCTTGAGGTGTTGGTTCACTATGCCTGTGTAGTCATTATGACTTCTCAGGTGACTGCTGCTTTGACTTGCTAATGGGTAGCATGCTACACTTCCTCATGAAGCAGAAAAAAATACTTCTTTAGTCACAAGCACACCTTGTTTAACATAGAATAATCAGGGTGCTGAAAATTAGATTTCAGTCAATATACTGAGCTGTTATTGAGGAATTGCACCTCTTTATCTTAAATCAACATGTATTTTTTCTTGCAAGCCTTGCGAAAGTTAAGATTCTGGGTTAAAAAGAGGTAGAGAACTTTCAGACTCGTCTCCTTCACAAGAAAGTATATTTTTGAACTGTTGAATGTTAATAATAACAGGAGTAGCAACGAGAAAGTAGGGAAATTATTCCTTCCTTCATCTTCACAATCTTTATGATGGACTATGGGAGAGGGTGGAGTAGACAGGCTTTTGAGGCTGTAAGAGTCTGTGGGTTCTTTGGCTGCTTTTTCCCCTGCCTGCACAGTGAGTGGTTGAAATACAGTGTCAAAGGTTGTACCTGTTAACCTTTTTGAAATGCTAATGAGATGTTTCAAAATTAAGATACTACACACTTCCTTTAAGTATTTTTGAGAGGTGATACATATTTCATAACAGCATTTCCAAGCTGTTTCCATGTGTAGTGGCGAGGGAGGTAAACAGTGTTTTTAAGGGTCTATGAACAAAAGCGTTGTGTGTTGCATTTTTTTGAGAGAGGAAAGGTGAATTTTACCATGTTAGTCTTTCTGTTTTGCATCCGTTGGAAGTGTGGAAAAAAAAAAATCGCCTTTCTGAAATGTTGTCAAATATGGTGTTGAGTGTAGAAGAGTTACTTTAGCTTAACATTTTCTTTCAAAGATTTTTTTTTTTTATAATTACTATCTTCAGTTTCTGATGTTCCTTATAGGAGGCTTATTCAAGGTCTCCAAGGAATTTTTAGTGAGAGAGCAGTGACACTGTCTTGCTGACAGTTGTGTACTCCAGACAAGGTTTACAACTTAGTTTTATTACCCCAACTGGGGGTAATAGGGCCTGGGACTGTGTGTTCAAACTTGTGTGAATTGGTGTTTGAGTAAGATTTCTGCTTCAGTGGTGTGCTGTTTTGTACTCTGGGAACACTTGCAGCGGAGTTAATTGAATAAAAAATGGCCTGTCACCCACTGAAAACTAAGAGAATGCTGGCATGGTATCTGCCTTATGATTTGTTAATGTAGTTTCTGTTTAGTCATTAACATAATTCTGTTACTGGCAGTTAACTGTTTTGGAAGCTTTTAGGGAGAAGAAGCTGGAAAATGTTGATGGGTGACAGGGATCTTTGGCACAAAGGGAGTATTAAGGAGCAACCTGGGGCCTGTAGAAAGCACATCATGCAACGTTTAGCATGTGATAGTGTCATTTAAACTTGTGCCTTATGAAATGAACGGGGCTGAGCTATTTTCCGAAGCAGGAAATGCTATAGATTTGCAAAGTAAAAGTCAGAAAAACAAACTGAATAGTCTCACAGTAAAAATGTTCTAAAGCTTTGCGTTTTAAAAGATCCTGTACTTACCATTGAGGGGTTGATGCTGTACTAAAAGCTCTCTGCTGTGGTTGGTTTATCTGGCCCATAGTTACTGCCATGCACTGGAGATGCTTTCATAAGTAAAACGCAAATCGTGCTGGATGCAGTTCTCCAAAGTTGCATAACATTTGTTGCAAGGAGTCTGCATTGAAAAGCATTCTTATTTCTATGCCTCAGTGGCCCTTGACTTGATGCTCAAAGGGGTAGTCCAAATCCCCTCCCATCCCTACACATTTCTGAACATTTCTGCCGTAATCTGCCTATAGTGAGCGTGTGGCTATGTGGTGACTCAGATAGGCGAGCTAGCTTTTTCTGTGGTATAGTTCTCTGTTTGATCAGCAGGCTGATCCAATTTATCTTGTGGCGCTGACTGCTTTATAGCCACCAGTAGGCTGAGGGTGTGGGAAAGCAGGAGCAGGGAATGAATTGCTATTTTGATGGCAGCCTGCAGATAGACTAAAAGGAAAAACTGTGTGTTCATTTTAATGCTTAGTACGATCCAGTAATGGCTGTGTTGTAGGCAACTTGTTTTTGTTAAGCACACTTCATTTCAGCTTGCTGAATTGTAAATTATCTAGTATTTGGACAGTAAAAGGGTTCCCATTACTTCATGTTTAACTATGAGCTATTGTATGGGAGCTGGTTTGTTTCTCTCTTATCGTGCAGGTGTAGGGGCAGGGAAGGGAGTTGGAGAAGAATTTCTAGATAAAAAAAGGGAGTGTTTTCTGGTTTCAAAATGAGGTCTGTAGTGTTTGATCTTTCTTCTTCCTGAAAAATAAGGGGGGGTTTCTACTTAAAACTCCAAAACATGTTTGAAAGTAGTTTAAACTCCTCCTTCTCTCCCCTTCTTTTTAAAAAGTACTGTGTAAGTCATGGATTGCACCCACTGAACGTGACTTTTGTGATAACATTTTGAAGGTTCTTCGTAAAGAATTTCAGCTGTGTATGAAGGTTTCAAATTCAGAATGTGAAATAGCATTAGATAGGATTTCTACTGTTCTACAGTGTGTGGTTTTATTTGTCTTTTTTACTAGCCACTGACTGAACTGCTGCTTCCCAAAACTGGAATAACAAATTGATGATTGGTTTTTCAGAACATTTATCTTCTGAAAAATTACAGTGATCACAGTCTAGGTTCTTTCTCACTCAATTCTATCTCAAGACCTTTAATTGGACTTTTTCCCCACTAACCAAAAAAACCTTTGACTGTTGCTATTTTGGAACTTGTTTTTAAGGTGGTAGGGTGTTTTGTTTTTTTTTTTTTTTAAAATCCTTCCCCTTCCTCTCAACTACCCATTGTGATTTCAGCGCATTTCATTCTAAGGTCCTTTTTTTTATCTGTGGGGTATGTGTAGTGCAGAAAAAAAAATGCATTGAAAGTGAATTAAATACTTGGTCTGCCTTCTACCCTCAGCTGGTGTGTGATGAAGTGCTAACCAATTGCAGCATGCTTTTCAACATAAACTTCTAGTATGCAAACAGTAGGATTACCTTCTCTGTTTGCAGGTGTTTTTCTTCTTGCAGGTGTGCACAAACCTATGACTGTTTCTCTGCTGGCGGACAGCCACAGAAGTCTGTATTACAAAGTGGGTACCTGGATCTTAACCACCATTTCCTTCTTTCAGACTTATCTACTTCCCTCTCTCTCTGGGCATTTTATCAAGACCAAGTGACATGTTAATTGTTTTTAATTACAATTGATGTCGCACTAGAAGTGACACTAGGGTTTCCTCTTTAAGTCCTTTCCATTTGTCCCCAGCTGTGTGTTTCTACTTCTCCCTGTTGTTGGATCAGGAACTTGAGTAACTGTTAGGTTGGTGGGTAGATTGACTCGCCCTATGTCCATATGGCTGTTGAATTGGATGGAGAAGACTGCCTACCTGAGAACGTTCTGGTTGGCTGGAGGGATGGGTTGACCCAGGCCAGCACACAAAGGTGTCCTGAACTGGCACCAGCATGTTTCTGTGGGGTGATGTCTTCCTTTCAGCCAAGAGAGATAGAAGGGTGGCATGCCTTAAATACTACTTCAAGAGTCACTTGTGGATGCTGGCAGTGTTTTATGCTAGCAATTAGTTCTAGTTAGCTGTTTCTGGCAGGCAACTAAGGACGGAGAGCAAGTTACAAGGGAGTGAATGCTGTAAAGAACTGTAATGCAGAGTTGGTTGTGGAAGATTTTTCAGGGGCCTGACCCAAATCCTTGTGTATGTTTCTAAAGGAAAGTGTTGGTCCCCTGATTCTTCCTTTATGCTGACACTGGTCCTCCTCTGACTCTAGGGTGAGTGGGCTTAAGCTGCTCATCCATGGACAGCTCAGCTCTTCTGGAAGCCCACTAAAGCCTGAGGAGGAAGGAGACCCTATTCCTCATCTTCTCCCATGATCTCGGCAGCATATTCACAGCCACCTTCTTGAATATGCTCTGGAGCTTCTTGCAGCCTCCTCAGAAAATACCAGAAAGTTAAATCTGGCTTTTTTCTCCCACCTCAGGTTATGTGAGTTGAAGCAGGATTGTGTGGGCATCGATACTGGCACAATGTCTTGTTTGGCTGGTGTTGATGGCAGCACAGAGAAGGAACATGGGGGATCTTTGCTGCTAGTGAATCTGCACGATCATCCTTTCAAACTGTGTACTTGTGAAGTTAACCCTATATGTAATGTCAGCATTTTGTCAGTTTATAGTTATGTGTTTAAGTATCTCAACTAGGTCACTGTGGGATTAGACAAATGTTAGCACCATTGAGAAGCACAGCGCATCCCAGAAAAATAGGGGAAAGGAGGAAAGAGGGAGTGCCTCTGAGCAGTAGCCTGTAGTTAAACTGGTTCAACTATGTTATAAAGCTCCACTGTAGAGGGGGGAAAAGGTTGAAAACGTGGTCAAGGTGTTTAGTTCTTGCTTCAAGAATAATTCTGTCCATTTGTCAGGACATTTAATTTTTTTTCTTCTGCGCATAAAGATATGGGCTTCTGGAAGTCTTTTAACAAAAGATATGTATAAAAAGTAAGGAAGATATGGGGAGCTCATCCTTTTTACCTTTATCCTGCTTCTTTTGGCAACAGAATCTTACATTTTTTCTTGTGTTCAAGCTGAGATCTGTCTGCTACTCCATAGCAGACCAACACTCCACAAACACCCATGTGAGATGGTTCAGCTCACTAACATGAAAACAAACTGGGGAAGGGGGAGTATGTAAATTCAGAAGTGGAAGCAGGAAAACTGCCCCTTTCAGAAGCAATGATCTGCTAGCTGATCTCCATGGCCTGTGGGGACAGCCTTCAAGAGCACCATATTCTTCAGTGCTTCCTGCATCTTGTTACTACTGTCTAGCAATAATTAAGTATCCCGTACAAATTTCTGACCAGAATTATTTGCCTCCCCCCTTGAAGGATAATTCTCTAAGTAAAGTAGCTGCTGAGGGAAGGTTGAAATGAGTGAATAAAGAGTGCTTAGGTTTTTTCAGCTGCTTTTAAAAGGCATCTGTTACTTTATCAACTGAGAGACCCGGTGGTCTGTCTACTGTAGCAAGCTTTTTGTTTTTGTTGGGATGTTCTCTTGCCCT
>KZ506908.1:2587-15454 GCA_002844005.1 Limosa lapponica baueri | reverse complement strand
CCATGCATTATCTACCTTTTGCTCCTCCCAGTCAAAGTTGCATTCTTGAGACTCTCCCTTCTTATTGGGACTAAAGTCCTTTTTTGCTGCTATCTTTGTGAAAATTGGTAAGGCAACTTTTCACTGTGGTATATGTCTGAACTGTTGCTTTTCTTACTTGGTCTGACAGTCCCTTGGCTGTTGATTGCTCAGCAAGACTCTTTCAGTTTACCTGTGCAGTGCCCAGGCTTGGATTTAATAACAGTACGAGGACATCTGCTTTGTCCTCCTGGCTTTTTTTAGTGACCCCATTGTTTATTTTCTGCAACAGGATTATGCCCCCGGTGTCCAGCCGCAAACTTGCCTGAAAGGAGCATGCTAGGGGCAGGGCTGGTGAGGTAACAAATGTGATGTCACTGTCCCATTTCAGGAAGAAATAGCTCTAGAGAACTACTGGAATCTCCTCTTAGTGTAGCTCCTTTGTTAGTTCAGTATTTTCACTTGGTCAGGCACACTTTTCAGGACCATGCTTCCTAGGAACTTGATTTTTTTTTTTTTCTTTACCATTTAACTAGGATGAAGCAACCCTATGCCCATTTTTTTTTTAGGCAGCACCTTGTAAATTTTAGTGTGAAAGTTTTAAAGTTAAGAATTTATACTGTTAGGTACATGCTACAATAAAATATTCTTTCAGTCTGACTACTGTGCCTGTTAGAGGACTACAGTATGAGTTATATACACTAGCTTGCAACTTTTAAGGTTCAGCAAATACTTTTTCCTCCAGTTACTTGAATTAGTTATATAAAATTACTTGGTGCAAATACTGGCCCATCAAGCTTTCAGAATTTAATTTTGCATTCACTCACAAAGGAGTGTAGGATTAAACATTCAGGTTAGTGAGTTGTGACATGATTGTCAATTTACTTTTATATTCATTGCTGAAATACTAGTGACTGTTTGGAATTGTATTCTCAGTTTATCTATGCTGCTGACCCAGCCCGATGTTTCCAGTTTAGGATTTTTATGCTGTAGTTGATTGACCCTTATCTTTTTCTTGGAGGTGTTTGTTAACAAATTGATCAGTAGGATCAACTGTTTCCCCTGTGCTTTCAGCTTGCTGTAAGTTTTGCATAATTTAGCATGGTGCTGGAAGAAGCACCAGACCCTTTTCTTTTTTTGCCTTGTTTACAGTAAATTGGTTTTTCTGATTATCCAGTTATAATTCTATGAATTTTAATGCTATGGAGGAAGACAGAAACGTCTTGTCTCCTATGCAGTTTCAAAAAAGTGGGGCTCCTATTGTTCAAAATACATAGTGCAAAATGCATTAATCTGGAATGTCTAGAATAAGGCTGAATTTAACCTACATACAATGCGAACACTTTTTTTTTTTTTTAGGTGTTGTGTCTGACACATCAACTGTCAGATATAAAAACAGCTGTTGTTTCTACAACCAAAACTAATTTTTGCAGCAGTTTTAACTCCCAAGCTTTCTTAGTTCTGACTGTATTTTGAATGGAATTCTCTAGCATATTCTCTTTATCTGGTGGTATATGTTATTTCTCTTTACAGACGCCTCCACCTCAATAAGAAAGCCACAGACAAACAACCATATAGCAAGCTTCCTGGTGTTTCACTTCTAAAGCCGTTAAAAGGTGTGGATCCTAACCTGATCAACAACTTGGAAACCTTCTTTGAACTGGATTATCCAAAAGTATGTATACTGTTCAGTGTCTTTTTTTTTTCCTATCATGCCTCCAGAAGTCATATCAGGAGCTTGAGATAGAATTATGCAACTTGATTATGTGTTGAATTGTTCTTTCTTCCACAGCAAATGCATAATTACCCATTTTACATGTTGCAAACGAAATTTACTCCTTTTAAAAAAGCTTTCTATAAAGGAACATGATCAAGGCTTAGGGATGGAAAATACTTTACACTAAGATTTGTTTAGTCATTATTCCTGTATTGTAGTGTTTATAGCAGCATGAAGCCCTTCAATCTAGAAGAGATCATTTGAGAGGCCAGACATCCTCCTAATTAACTGCATTTCTGTAAGAAGTCCTCTGAAAGAGGACACTTAACTGATAGGCTTGCTGGTGGTTCTTACTGATGCCTCATCTAACAAATAATTGCTCAATGACGAGGTGGTGTATCTCACCAGTTGGTAGATAGGATAGTCTTCAAGCCACTTAATGGTGTTGGGAAACAAATAGTTAATAAAAGCTTACATTTGTTGTTGAACCCTGTTTGAGTTTGTAATATAAGTGTGTCAGATGCTGTCCTTGCTATAAGGAGCTTACAACTTTAAAGGAGAAATCTGTAAATGCTTGCTGCATCAGTCACTACTTGGTGTATGCTTCTGTGGATGGAAAAAGGACTATGCTTTTTGCTGCATATCTCCTGAATTCTAAGACTTGTAATTTATTTTAAATAAAAACTCTTTTTTCTGTGCTTCTCAAAACTTCTTCTGACACTACTGCTTCAGTTATAAAAGGTCAAAGGTATGTGTAAGCTGTACAATGAGTTTCCTTTGTGTATTCTGACCCAGAGCTTTAAATTTTCTCCTAAGTAGGCAGGGTAAAACAAACAAAAAACCCCCACCATTTGGAACTTATTAAAAGTTGAATAGTTTTTCTGTAATGAAGCTTAGGGCCTTTTGAAAAGCTTTAGGCATGAACATTTGAATCCTTTTGACTCAACAAAAATGCAATAAAGATTAAAAGTGGCCAAGATAAGTTTAAAGCATACTCAGGCATGCCGTGTATACCAGTATTGCAAACAGCAAAGAATCTGCAACAATATCTTAAGCTATTTATGACTATAATGACCATCAAAACATTATGCAGTTGAAATGTTTGACTGCAAATACAATTTGTTTGAGAATTCAGAAAAAGTTATGCTGGATCTTGCTTGGGTAAAAATCTTAAAATATTGCCACTCCATGCCAATCTGAATTTCAGATAACAATAGTGACAACCATACTTTTCTCAAGGGGAGTGAAAATGGAGGCATGAATGCTTCAGTTTACTGGGGCACAGATTATACAGTAAAACCAAGATCCCCAAACTGCTTGAAAACACCTCTGTACAATAACTACAAAAAGACTTCATTTAAGACACTGACATTACACCACAAACTAGAACAACACTATTGTCTGGAATTCAAATTTCAGCTGCCCAGGGGAAAATTATTAGAAAAGAATAATCTTAAACTTGCTCCAGTGAAGCTGAGTTCAACCTGCAGTGATACTGATTCTGATACTCTTCTGTGATATCCCATGTGTGAAATAATCTTTTCTTGCATAGAAGCCACTTACGCAGATTCTAAATTGCAGGACTTGCAAATGAACCTGATTGTAGCATTTATGTAGATAAGCATCTTTGTATTTCTTCTTTAGTCATCCATTTTGTAGGTCGTTACTTTGTTATTGCGTACAAAGGCCATTCACTGTGAATTTTTCTGTTTTCAAATATTGGAATGTCAAAGTTTTATTATTTCTGGTTGAATTTCTTGGAGAATTTGGATATAGAAGTATCATTGCAATTGTGCATTGAAGATTAGTTAGTTAATTCCTAGCAAAAATAGTTGTTCTTTTACCTATTTAATTGGATGAGCAAAAAAGAACTGATTCCTTCAGTTGGTAATTTCTATGGTGTTCATGCTGTCAGGATTGTTCTGTTGTGGAAAGACCTGCCTGCTTAATGAGACAGGTCTTTTACCCTTTAGATTCCATTCACTATGCAGGCAAAATGATAAGAATCGAATACAAGTAGGCAAATTTAGGAAAATTTGCTCTGTTTTTTTGCATTCTAGAGGTGGAGATGTGTTTGTCTGATAGTTTATTGTGCTAGACCAAGTCTTACGAACTCCTATTTCGTTGCTAATGATTTTAAGTTTCCGCAATATCCTGTATGCAGTCAGTTGTTGAGGTTTTTTGTGTTTAACAGTACCTTTTTTTTTCTTGAAAGAATGTATTTATTTAACTTAATGAGGAAGGTTATATCAAGTAAGGTGCATTCAAGGAATTTGCTATTAATGCAGAAGCAGGGATATCTCCATCAAAGCTTGCTAAGCTGTTGCAAAATACTGTGTTTCATAATGCCATTTCCTTGCCCACTGTCTGTAGCTTATGTGTAACAAGCACGTAGCTTGACTGCTGAAACAGCTGTAGTTTTCCCTTACCTCTTGATGATTTTAACCTTTATTCTATTAGTGAGGAAAATACGTATACATTAAATATGCATATATGTGTTCCTGAGCTCAGCTTTATTACACAATTGTGTGGGTTGTCTTCCAACTGATCTGCATATGTATCTACAAAGTAAAGTAAAGGAAGGTTTAGTTCAGAGGTTTGCAGTTAAATGTATCATAACTTCATTCCTTTAATATTTTGTGTGCTATAACTTCATTGAGTATAAGTTTGGATTGAAGATTCTTATGTGAACAAAAATGGAAGTGGAAATAGATAATTTACCTTGTATACCAGGATGTCTTGCTTCATGCCTAATAGAAACCCTTCCAGTAACAAGAAAACTGACATACCTCAGTACAAGAGTGTACTGGGATACAGACTTGGTTCTTTTTTGACAAGTAGTTGGTTGTGCATTAAAAAATAGCCTTATTTAGCTGTAAAACAATCCCCTTGGTTTTAGTTTTGATTCGGTAACGGTGCTCTTTATTTTTTCAGTTTGGTACATTATTAAGCTTTATTCCCTAGACTATATTGATATTAAGTGTGTGTAAATATATATATGTGTACACTTTCTTTTTTTACTAGTATGAAGTGCTGCTCTGTGTACAAGATCATGATGATCCAGCTATTGATGTATGCAAAAAGCTCCTTGGCAAATACCCAAATGTTGATGCTAGATTGTTCATAGGTAAGCAGTGCAACTTGAATGTGGGACTCATAAAATGTTTTTAGGTTTTCAACTCCATATACAGAATTCTAAAATAAACAGTTGTCTTGTTCAGCCCGTGTTGGTTCTATAGCTCAATTTTCAGTTTGGGGTAAAGAAGTAAGTTGTAGCGTCAATCTGTGACATCAGTCCAAAAAAAACTCCAGGAAGAATGATTTATGGAACCCGAACAACATTTTCCTTCTAGATCTGAAATAGCAGTTTAAATCCAGTCTTTGCACTGACCTAAATGTGTGGGAAGTGACTTGTAGTTGTGGCTGTATTTGAGCTTCAGCTTTTGCAACAATCCTTCTTCATCAGCTTAGACTGTAGGGCTCTTCCTTCACTTTACATTTTAATTAGAGGAGGGAAGGGATATTAGAATTAGGTAGTAGAATGTCTTTTTTTTTTTTTCTGTGACATGAAATAAACTTTCATGTATCTATCAGTTGGATGCAAAGCAGCGTGTCTGACTCTATTCTGCTCCTTTTTAATTTTTCTGTTAAAATTATTGTAGAATATAATGATCATAATCAGTAGTCTTAAGAAATAAGAGGTAGGGAATATTTATCATACAGAATATAGTAATGAACTTTATGGTTCTACTGTCCTTCTAATTACACTAACCTTGTTACCCTGCCATTTTGAGGAAGCGTTTGAATACTTTTTCCTGTATAATTCTCTGCATAACTGTAGTAAGATGTAAAATATAGAAGTGAAGGAATAATTAAAATGTAAATCCTTTTCATAAAAGTGAACTCTAAGAATTGATGGGTAAACACTTAGCTGTTCTTCAGTGAGTATTTTTGCGTATTGAGTCTGAATGCTAAAAAAAAAACCCACCCCATACATTATCTGATGGTGTCTATTTTTTAGGTGGCAAAAAGGTTGGCATCAACCCCAAGATTAACAACTTAATGCCTGGCTATGAAGTTGCCAAATATGATCTCATATGGATTTGTGATAGTGGAATCAGAGGTAGGTGTGTGTTGTAATGTGCTGATTGTTACATTGCTCTTATTCCCTGTTGGCAAACAGTTGTTGGAGATTATTTTGACTGAGAATACAAGTAGAAATGAAAGTTAAAAATCTGGAAAAAATATTTTCCAAGTATAGAAATGTTTAATCTCTATTTACAGGTGAAAATACCATTTAAGAAAACAGTGTTGAAACTGTTTCTATTGTATTTGTTGAGAATTAGTGTTATTTTTTCTGAAACTTTGTTCCTCCAAAATACTGTGCATCAAAGTATATGTGCTCTTGATATTGCTAATATAATGAGAATTGGTGTCTCTATACAGTAGTCTGCTAATGACAGAATTGCTCAATGAACTGTCTTTTTTTCATTTGTCACTTAGTAACGCCAGACACACTGACAGATATGGCCAATCAAATGACTGAAAAAGTAGGCTTGGTCCATGGGCTTCCCTATGTTGCAGACAGACAGGGTTTTGCTGCTACCCTTGAACAAGTGAGTGCCATGTTGTTGGTTTGGTTTTTTTGCAGAACCTTGCTGACTAAAAGTTGTATAGTGCCTCTTGCACCCTTTGAGTGAAGAAATGTTTATTTTCAGCTGCAGTCTCGATTCAAACTATCTAGGATAACACTTAAATGCTAGAAAATTCTACTGTGGTGTTCTGAACATTGATTCAACGTTTAAGTTTACAATACAAACAATAAAGATTGCAGGATGAAAATGATGGATTTTATTTAAAAAATATTAAAACTGAAGAACTCTTTCTAGTGTGTAGTCAGAAAGGGCCATTAATTCTATTTGTTATCTGAAAAGCAACACAGATATGGCCATGACAAGTGAGAGCAAAGTCCAGTTCACACAGTATTTTATTTCCAGCAGGGGTTATAAGTTGAACCCTTGAGGAGAGCAGAACACAAGCAAGGCTTATATGCTATTTTCCTGTAATACTGTCTCAACTTTCTGCAATCTTCAGCTGAAAGACTTCCTGAGCAGGAAGTAGACTTCTATATTTACTAATCCTCCATATATTGGTGTTCAAGTAAGAACAGATTTCTTACATGAACTTTTCCATTCTTTCTTTGAGTCCATGTAGATTTTGAACATCTATAACTGTGTTTACCAGGAGGTTCCACAGACCTACTGTCTGTTGGAGGAACCACCACCTTCTTCTTCTATAGTGCTATTTCATGTCTCCTAACACTGGTTTTGGAAAAGAAAGTGAACAGTTGATTTCTATCCACTTTTTTATCACTCATTCTGTCCTATTCTCCTCTTCTTTCTTTCTCAGTGTTCTCCTTTGTAGAATGAAGAGGTTGCATTTTCTTGTTTGTTCCTTGTGTCTCAAGGCATGTAAATTAATGAGCTATCTTTTATTCTAAGCTGGCATGGATAAGGCTTTTTGGCCCCAAGGATAACTAACGTGTGTCAAAGGCAGAAGCGTGAGAGATGAAAGTGCAGTGAAATGCCGTACTCTCTCATTGCCAGAAGAGAGGGCAGCACGTGTGGTTTTTGTGACCAAAAAGTCTGAATTTCTTCTTACAAGAGAAGAGCAAGGAGCTATTAGTACTGCTATGTCCTAAAGCAGCAAGAGTTACAACTCCTGCTTCTATATTCCTGAAAGAGCTTTTTGCTTCCAGATCCAATGTACTGCAAGATGAGCATGCCTCTTCTTGAATAAGAGCTGTGTGAAGGCCATCGATAGGAAAGATAGTAGTGAAAGGTGCTAGCATTCATTTCCACTGTCTCTTTATAGGTAGCCTCTAGTTATAAGTTAATGAATCTTATAAAAAGACTGTCTCACAATCTGAATTTTTTCTTTGCTATTTCTGTTTGAAAGTACATTAAGTAAACAAAATTCTGCTTCTGTACAACCATATAGTGAGTTTCTGAGAACATGTATGCAGAAATGCAGTTAATCTTTCCAAGAGGAAGGAGACAGCATGTCTGTCAGCTATCACCAAATTAGTATATTAATCATAGTGATTAGTAAGTTGGTTAATGGATTTTTTTAATATATGTATTCCCTGAGAACAACCTCAATAAATTAGAAATTAAATACCAAATGAAATACAGTAGTTTAACATGTGGATTTAAAACCTGCTTATAGATGTATAAAAACACAGCCATTATCACTACTAGGTTTCTCAGATTTGGTGGTAGGCTAGATTTCTTAGATTGGTGGTAAAGATATTTCCAAATACACTGTCGTAATTTACCATGTCTAGCGCTTTTTTTTCCTTGAAACATTTTCGGAGGAAAAGTTGCCAGCGAGTAGTACTTGCATAAATATGTGTAGAGTTTTAAAAGTCTTATCTTGTTTTGGCAGGTTTATTTTGGAACTTCACATCCAAGGTCATACATTTCAGCAAACTTAACTGGCTTTAAGTGTGTAACAGGAATGTCATGCTTGATGAGGAAGGATGTCTTGGACCAAGCAGGAGGACTGATAGCTTTTGCACAATATATTGCTGAAGATTACTTTATGGCCAAAGCTATAGCTGACCGGTAAGATGACTCTGAAGTAACTTACTGCTTTAAGTGCAGTTTAAATCCTTTTTTAAACACATACTACATGCTATAGGTATAGGGGTTCAGGTCAGCTTCACATATATACAGCAAATATGCTTATGACGTGCTAAAAGATTACTGTGTGATAGTCTTCTAGAAATAGTTAAGCCATATCATCGTCAGTTCCTTTAGAAAAAAGTTTGAGGACTTGTTTTAAGTATTATTCAAGCAGTATTTGCCCTTTTTCAATGAAGAGACTTGATAAAATATACTAATTTTTTTGCTTATACCCATTGTAATAATATGGCAGATATGCCAAAGAAACTTTTCAAGCCTAATAAAATTCTTGGGTGTTTGTTCTCTAATTGGTTTTTTGCATCTTTTATTTGCATCTTTTTTATAATGATAAATTAATTTTTCAGGGGCTGGAAATTTGCTATGGCCACACAAGTTGCAATGCAAAACTCTGGTTCATATTCCATTTCTCAGTTTCAGTCCAGAATGATCAGGTAAAATCTTAATCTTTCCTTCCTCTCCCACCCACCTCTGTCACCTGCTTCTGATGTGGATAACTTGATAATGAGAAGGAATACGTTTTCCAAGCTAATTTGAACTATTGCCCAGAATGGTGACGTTCCCATGGACAGCCTCTTGTTAGTGTTGGTAGAGAGGCACTGACTTTCCACGGAAGTATGACTGATATAAAAAAAGACTCAAAAAAACCTTAGTACCTTTTGAATGCTAAGGGAGAACTTTTGCAGTATTTTATTTGGAGGTGTAAATTAAGCAAGATTAAACTAATGTTGTCAGAAAAGATCATGATGGCTCATCGTTTGATGAGGTGCGGGAGGAGGACATAAAGAATAACGCATAGTCAGGACTGATTTGTTTGTCTTTTCTAGGTGGGCCAAACTGAGAATTAATATGTTGCCTGCTACGATAATTTGTGAGCCGATCTCGGAGTGCTTTGTTGCCAGTCTAGTTATTGGATGGGCAGCTCATCATGTGTTTAGATGGGATATAATGGTGTTTTTCATGTGTCACTGCTTGGCGTGGTTTATATTTGACTACATTCAACTGAAAGGTGTTCAGGTACGTAGCGTCATTTCTTTGGCATTATTAAAGTTACTAGTGCCATCTATTTAATCAAAAAAGCTAAGCCTAATTATAACAACAAAGGAAAGAACAGGTCAAATCCTGTTACTTCTCAGACTTCAAGCTTCAGTTATAGTAGTGCAAAAATGAGTAAGTGTGCTTGGTTTTAATTTTGTTTACACTTGCCTCTGCCTAGGCTCTGAAAGTTTGCATATCTGTCTCCTTAATCTGCTCATTTTCAGTCTGCTCTACCTAGGCATATCCAGGAATTTTAGGATTTTTAACTGTATAAGAACAGCAGCTTTGTAGGATCTTATGGTTTGTTCTTTTATCTTAGTTTTTGCTTTGTATTGTATTTATTGAGGTGTATATGCACTCTTAAGTACATTTTTCACTGTATTTTGGTAATAATGGACTTTAGGGACAGCTGTAGCTTACTGAGGATGTCACAAATCAGAACAGCTTTTGTTCTTCTGATGCTGTAGGAACTACTTAGACTACTTTCTGCCATGACCATATTCCATCCAAATCTGATCCATAATTACTTGCATGTTCAAGTTTATTAAATACTTCTCAGTATGATGAGAACTACTTTCGGCAGTCTTAACGCATACTGGAAATAATAAAAAAAAACAACAACCAAAACCAATAAAAATTGGGCCTTGTGTTGATTGTGTAGGAGTCCAGAAAGTCAGTTTAACAGTCACCTTTCTGATTACTGTTCTTACAATGTAAAAAGACTTGTGCCTACTCTTCCTCTTCTGAAGCCCCTTAGATTTCCAGCTCTGCATGTAGTTGGAAGCTCTCAAAGGAGCAGAAAATATTGAGAGGCTATAACGTTTTTTCTTACTCCCACTTTTCCAATGTGATAGGCCAAAGGCTTATTTATTTGAATATCGCTTCTGTGGGAATGTGCAGGAGCGTTGTGTCTAGATGCTGTTGTTCTTGGGGTCTGTGGCAAAACCCCAGTGTCCGCTTTGACACAGTTTTGCAAGGCTTCAAAAAGAAAAAAGTGAATTTGTCACACTCTTTATTGCTTCTTGCTCTACATAAAAGTCTCTTTTCAAACCTTCTGGGTAATTCTGCCAAGCTCCTCATGTTTAGTATGGGTAATCATATCTTGAGCAGTAAAATTTTCTTGGCTTATGAAAAAAAAAAGCTACTAGTATGTTAATCTGTATAATAAGCTTTAAAATAAATTTATCTGTAGCACAAATGTTTTAAATTACTTAAAAATAATGATTATTCAAAAGGAATTTTAAATACTTGTTTTTTACCTTCCTAGGGTGGTGCTCTGTGTTTTTCAAAACTTGATTACGCGGTAGCTTGGTTCATCAGAGAATCCATGACAATTTATATTTTCCTCTCCGCTTTGTGGGACCCCACTATTAGCTGGAGGACAGGACGCTACAGATTACGTTGCGGAGGCACTGCAGAAGAAATTCTTGATGTATAGCCACAGCTTTGTAACTGTGAATGTCAAAAAGAGAAGAGGGGGAAGAAAAGTATTATAAATTGTTTATATAAATACTTTTAAGAAAATCTACCTTCAGTAGTTTTACTACTCTTATGTTTTGGTATCTGTTCTTTAATTTATTTTTGCATGGCACTTGCATCTGTGAAAATACATCTATAGTCTTGGCCAAACGGTACCTTGCTCCTATGTACAAATACAAATGGAGAGAATTGGTCCTGACATCTACATTCTGTAGGAACACTCTGCAGTAAACACTTTAAAAAAAAGTATCCTCCTGGATATGAACAGCTTCTTACTCCATGGTGTGCTAGCCTAGCAAATCCAGGGTTCATATAGCTATTTTCCAGCTGGATTGTACAAGGCTGTACCTAGTAAAAACACAAAAGTACAGCTGATTCCTGTTTTAACCCACTAAACTGAGCTAGTAACAGGACCTTGGGAAAGAAGCTCTTAAATGCTTTATGCCTACCTCTTGTAGTTGCTGCAGAACAAAATGAATGGAAAGGTAAAAATGCTTTGCAAAAACGAAGTAAAGCTGGAGTCTTGTGTTTATATGTATATATGAAATACTTTAGTCATTGCAATGAACCAAAAGTGGACTGTGTTTGACAGAGTGAGTTGGAAGGAGTTACTGGTCAGGCATGTATTGTGGGCATCTTTTGGCCAACTCTGATCTGGTTCTGTCTTGAACCTTGTTAAGCACTGTGCTGTAACTAGCCAAGCTGGTCCCCTTCAATATTTCCATCCTTTTTTAAGGGGTGTTTGTTTTCCCCTATGAATGAATGCTTTGATGGTGGGGGGGTGTGTGTGTGTGTGACATAGTAGGGGGTAGAAGGGAGCAGAAATACATTTCAGAAACATTTCACACATGAGCTATTTTCTTACACAATCTCTTAAGAATGTAATTTCCTGATGCAGGTATTTAATATCTTTTTAAAGTGAACATACATACCTATACTAGTCACAATTAAGTATTCAATTGCAGTAGCTATTGTGAATATATTAAAAGACTGGGTGAGTTTGCTGTTACTGATTAAAATTGTAATCTTAATTTAAATATCAAACTAAGTCTACTCTTGGCTTTTTGCCTTCTACTGTTAGTCTAGCCTTTAAATTGGACTTTTGTATTCCAGTGGTATGACTAAAAGGACTAGATTATAATGCATGCCGTGTTTCCCCCCCTCTCTGCTCCCTGTAGCTTGGTTTCCAACCTCATTGTGAGACTTCCTAATTTGTGGTGAACTGGACTTGTTTTCTTTGAACACTTTTTAATTAAAAAACACAGCAAAGCTAGAGAGGGATGTTGCATAAGCCTTTTGTTTTCATAGTTGTATTTATGCTGCTTTACTTTTCTTATGGAATAGCATATTTTCACCATGAATGTGAGCTGCTAATTACAAGGGTAATGCCAACAAAGCAGCTTTAAAAGTTGGATGATAATGTGTAGCATATTAGCAATAATGACATGTATTTATAAAAATGGACACTTTTACCTTACTGAGCCAATCCCTTTACCTGTCATATGCTACACAAATGTAATGTGTATGTATGTGTTGTAAAACATACTCTGGGCCAAAATGCTTCATCCACCTTAATATCTCTTTTGCCTTATGATACCATGGAACTCTTCTAATGGGCATTTCTGTATGAACAAAGGCTTTTGATGCATGCTTCATTCTTTTCATGTGAATCGGGAAAAAGCACTTTTCCTGAGGAAAGTTGCACACTGAAAGCTAGTCTAGTTGTGACCCACGAAAACATCCTGATTTTAATATTGTTTTTACATAGTTGAATTTTGCTGACAATGTTTGTATCTTCATTTGTCTCATGAAGTTTGATGCCATTCATTGCACTGCTGAAGTGAAGCTTAGCTTGCAACTTAGCTTTATGCTGATTTCTATGCAGGCAATGGAACAGAACCAAAAAAAAAG
>KZ506907.1:36388-60133 GCA_002844005.1 Limosa lapponica baueri | reverse complement strand
GTCAAGGGAACAACACAGACCAAGACTTGCAGAGGCTGTGGCCAGCGAGGAGAACGTGGCATGCAGGTACTGTTTGCTTTGCTTAAATTGTAAACACGCACAGCTTCAACTGGGGAAGCGATATCCTCCCAGGGATACGCAATGTGAGAAACAGCAACGGGTAATTATCTGAAGACGCTCAGGAGAAGCTAACTAGATATTATACAAATTGAACTAATGATCAAAAATATTTTCTTTACGAAATTGCTTCCCTGTTGATGATCAGTTGCTAACAAAGTATTTTTCTACGACAAATGAAATGCAAAGTAACAGTTTATTACCCATGAAGTTTCTTTTAGTAATAGTCCCAAGGGTTTCCCTCCCCACAATCAGCGAGTAGTACTCTACTTTATCAAATAAGTCTCATTTTAAATCAATTTTGCTCCAATTTCCTCTCTAAGGTATCTTGTAATTTGGTATCAATATCTAGTTACAGTTCATCCTAATCATTTTCTTTGCATCATTCTCTAGCGTGATCCTTTCAGCAGCCAAATTACAGCAGTGTTTGGAGGAAGAGCCAGTACAAAGGAGAGGTGCAGAGAAAAAAAGAAACCAAGGAGGGGGCAGGGGAAAATGTATTGCATGTAAGGAGCAGACAATTTGAATTACATTAAGTAGCATAGGCTTACGCAATAAAGGAAAATGGCAGAACCTTATCTGTTCATTGCTAGTTTTCAGCATTTTTATTTCTTAAGGTCACATTTTTGCAAGGCATGAACAGTATTTTGTAAAGAAAGTGTCCCCGGACAGTAGTAAAAGACTTTCAGCCTTACAAATGAAATATTTCACTGAACAATTAAATTTTCCTAACAAGGAAATGAAGGAGCACCAACATTTCATATGAAACCTAAAGGAAATACCTTTAGTCCTAAGATAAGGATAGTCCTAAGAGTATTCAGAGCAGGGTAACATTTCTGGGGACCCTGGGGGGCTGAGAAAGCCAGGAGCCTTTCAAATGCTGTGTATAGACAGGCAGACACAATGAATGCTTGAAACTAAATTAAATTTTAGTCTTTTTCATGAAGGGAGATTGTGGGGTGTGAAATGAACAGTATGACAAGAACTACATTTCCTCATAGAAATGCAAGTGATATGTTTAAACAGATGTGTAATAAAGCATCAGGCTACACTCAAACCCATGCTATAAAGGTGTAGGCAAAGCAGTTAATTTTGAGCCAGACAAGAAGTAAACTTGTGGTGTGGAGCTTTTTAGAGCAGGAAACCTGGCAAAGACAAACCTGCGCACAAGAAGTAAAGCCACCAACCAACCCCTGGGGCTATTTCCCCTTTCTCCCACCTGAAAGGAGGGAAGAAAAAAAAAAAAGGGAAAAAAAGTAATCAGATGGAGAATGGGAAGACCCAGTGGGGGAGAGCCGACTGATCACCATCACTCCCAGCCAGACCTGCGCTCCCAGGCGAGCAGCCTGCCAGACACGCCATGTGCTGGTGCTAAATGATGTATGTGGTCCCTCTGGGGAGAGAGGGGGGCCATCAGTCACTCCTGTCACCCCTGCGCTCAAAGCCAAGCAGGCACACTGCGCTGGGTCCCCCAGACGCTGCTCCCCTGTGCCGGCACGAGGGGTGTCGCAAAGCATTGCTCAAAGCGGGAGAGGGGAATACGCCTTCCCGGCTTCTCCAGGGGAAGTTGCTTCTCAACTCTTACCTAACGCCTCCCTCCAAAAGGAGATAATTGCACAGAGGAAACGGTAGTGAATAAAACGCGAGTTACGCTGGTAATTACAGGCAGCTTTGGACAAGTTATACACGCACAATGCTTCCCTGCCTCTCCCCATACACAAGGCACTAAATCTTTGCCGAGTCAATCCAGAGGCTTCACAGCATGAGATATAACACACATGAGAGGATGAGGGCGTATGAATGTGCCGGACAAAGAGAAAAATTGACTCTAATTACCAGCTATTACACTGTATTTTCCATTTCTCCCATCATTTTCAATAGGAACTGTAGAAGAAATCAAGAGAGCCTGGTATTTCCAAGCAGCTCATCACTCCTCACATTTCAAAGACACTAACAGTATTGCAGCGAGAAGTAAAAGCTTCTAAGTTTTGATATCTGTTCCCTGGTGGTACACTAGATCCAAACACCCCACCTCATCCCAAGGTACGTGGGATCTATCCAGATTGCCAACAGCCTTGATGCGTGCTTTGCGCTGGGACAACGTAGGTTGCCTTTCGTAGAAATTTAAAACATGTCAGTGTATTTTGTCTAACTAAGGTGCAATTCACAGCCAAGAGCCAGCTGGCAAGGGGTGAATTTCAGCCTCCTGTCTGTTCATGCAGGTTTTATGAGGACAACTCCTCTGCTCCCAGGGCTGCAAGAGCAGACAGCAAACCTGATGGTTACGAACTCTCTCAGTAAGTGGTGTCGAACAGAGCAATACTGCAAACAGAGTAACTGTGGAGTTCTCTACTGTTATTTGCCTCCACATTTTCAGCAATATTTTTCAAAGGAAATTTTTTGCATTGGTCTCCCACCAAAAGCTCAGCACTACTTCCTAGTGTTAGTTCTATGCCCTTATTATTAGTTTACAAAAGTTTTGTGGTTACTCCTGAGCCCTACCTGCCCAACCAGCTTCCTGCTGGAAGCACAAGCAGGACATTTCCCAATCATCTTGATTAAGCTCATGATGCAACACCTCTTCTTCTGATAGATGAAAACGTCTAAGGAGCAAACACCTTTGTAGAGTTGCCACCTCAAATCCTTAGTGCCTTGGTCAAAGGGTGACCACGAGTGAAGCAGGAATACTGCCAGGCAGGGCAAAGGCCAGATGATGCCCATCCATCTTGATCGCACCCCACCACAGCAATCTTGGAGCCACAAATTCTGCTTCCACAGCCGGCAGGAGGACCAGCAGTAGCCTATACTGGCTGCTCAGCGTTAGCTTCAGCCTCATAGTTTAGTTTGAGTAGTGCTATGGTGGAACACCTTCAAGGGACAGACATTATCAATGCAATTACCTGTCAGCACTGTTGACACTAGAATTTAATCTGCTCCTATCTCTGGTAGATGCATATTTTCAGCTGAATGAAGAAAAGGATAAGGATTTACCCGTTCCCAAATCACAGCGTGCAAGCACCAAGACCTTTAATCTGTACCATCTACAGTGCACAAATAGACTATCTTTCTGGAAACCTATGACAGGAACCGTTAAGGAAGCTGTCAGGAACATGAAAAAATATTCTATTTGAGACAAGCATGTACTTTATGCAGTCTCTTTTGACTTCTGCAAAGCACAGCTTAAGTTAAAACTCAATCACAGCTGAGAGCTTGGCATCAACGCAGCCTCTCACATGCAAAACAAAATACGCACGGTACGGAGCAGAGCAGAGCTGGGAACAGTTGTGGGAATGCAGTGGGAAGCTGCACAGAGCTTACCTAAACAGAAAAACACCCCAGTGCTTTCTGTCTCCCGTCATGAGGAAGAATGCAACCCAGCAACTTCACTTCTGAAGTACTAAAACCCTTTTGTATCTTCCCCTCGATTCAGTTAACGGAAACTTTAGACACATCAGATAAAGCCATAAAGCGGCAAGTTCCTCCAACGGGCCAGCTCCACACCAGTGCATTGCCGCGACATGAGCACCTGCTGGTGTCCACCAGCATGGACCAGTCTCATCACCTAACATGGATTTAATACAAGGAAAGTTCTGGCGTTCCCAGCTGCAAACGAACATCATCCTGGCTCCAAAGCCCCCCTCCTCCTTGATAATGTTCACTGGAGGCTGACATCTCCCCTTGTCAAAGAACGTACAGTTGGAAGTGCTGCAACTGCTTTTCTGCACACCAACAGCCAAGTTCTGTGCGCTTTGAGCAAGGCACAAATCCGGGTCTGGCTCAGCGGCATTTAAACCCAAGCTTTGCTTTTATGTTGGCCTAAGCCGTGGGAGCGGCGCAGCCAGCGCCAGCCTCTGCCACCCAGCCACAGACCGACCACACAAGGTCATCACAGATTCTCCCAGTTCGGCAAGTGACAGACAGGGACATCTGCTGTACATCTGGTCTGCGTTTAACACACCGTCGAGTACTCCCAACACTAGCACAATTTTCATTAAAAAAAAAAAAATTAAGAGAGATAATCAAAGGCAGCCTTATCTTTTCATCCTGCCAGAATCATAAAAAATATTAAGCTGATAATTTTCTTTAAACAATGCAGCCGGCTCCACCCTGATGAGGTGCAAGGGTGCTGAAAGCCAGCCGGCACTCCCCCCTCAGCAGACCCACACGCGGTGTCTGTACACACGATGCTGCAGCTGCTGAACAGCTTCTGGGCAATGCCAGCAGTGAATTTACTTTACTATAACAAGCAAACCCAGAGTTCTGCAACGCATCACCCATTCACTGGGTCAGGAGGAAGAACAGCAAAGGAGGAGCTGGGGCTGACAGAAACAAGCTCTGCCAGCGCCACGGAGATTCAGAACTAGTTTCAACATAATTTAAACCTTTTTAGGTCGCCACTACGGCTCAATGCTACCTAGGAAAATTTTAAAACCAACAGAGATCCTAGAAATCCATAGGGTTCCCCTAAAGTAGATTTGCTTAGGAGGAGCTGCAGAAGTCAGCACAGTTTCCAGATCCCATCTCACCACAGTGTTAATTTGCAGGGGGTTATGTTGCATTAAACCCTTCCACCAAAATTTGGAATTTAACACAGTCTGTGTAATCCAAGGTATAACGCACAAGACAGATGGCCAATTTAATGTTCCTAATGAATACTTAGGTGAACATAGCGTTGCTTGCCGTGTCACTCCTGCCATGCACAGCAGTCACAAATTCCAGAAGGCAGTGAACAGAAAAGCCTCCAAGTCAGTAACTGTTTTTACAATGACCAATGATTAAATTAGCTTAGTTACAGGATCTAACACCATGTCTTGAATTTATTCCAGTGTCACAGTTATTGGCAGGGATAAAGTTTCACATTAGCCAATTAACTAAATGCACTATTACTGTATCTCAGCTACTTAAGCTCATCAGTTAATTAAGAGATCAGTATAAGCTGAAAATAGGAATCTTACCTGCCACACATAGCAAACACACGTTATCTTAATGATTTAATTTTACAGCTCTGTATTACACTCCACAGGTGCAATTTGGAAAACTGAAAGGCAATTGCTTGGTTTAAGGAACAGGCGAAAGACGCATAAGCAAACATGTAAAGATTTCATCTAAGAAATTTTATTTCTTAGAATGATACTAATACTAAGCTCTATTTTACAAGGTAGTTTTTCATTATAAAATTACCATTTCACACTCATTACAAATTCCTTCTGTATCAATTTTTAGATGCTTTCAACTTAGTTCCTATTTAAGAAGTGAGTGTCTAACTGAAACCTACCATTAATTTTCCCAGGGACTTTGCCCTGGTAATTTCTGAGCAGTGTCTGCCAGTGCAGGCTGAAGGAGGCCGACCTGCAGGCACACAGCTGTGCAAAGCACCTGCGGACAGATGTGTAACGGTGGGATAATGCATTCTCCAGGCTCCTCAGACATCAAGCTTCTTTCTGCAAAGTAATCTCTCAACCAGCCCTGAACAGCAGGGGGTAACGTCTTCTTTAATAGCTGTCAAGTCAGTCCTGCCATACCCAGCACCAGCACACCAGTGATTTAGGAGCGGAAAATCAAGTACCCCACTTGTTGATGTTTGTCCTTTAAGGTCACACAGCACAAGTCATGACACCACAGCATTGCTCAAGACTCCTCCAGAACGTGGACCTGGCTTTCAATCTACCACCAAGCCCATCTTTTTTGAATATTTGTCCTTCCTGGCAAGTTTACAGCCATAGAATTTCAAAAAAACCAACCAACCAAACAAAAAACAGAAAAAAACTCCAAGCCTTGCAAGGCTAAGAATTAACTTCTACGGCAGGTTGGTTTAAAAAAACCCCCAAACTAACAAAACCCCTTCTATATTTCAGCTGCCCTTAGCACAAAAGACTCTTCATCCACAGAGGTTTCTACATGCTACTATATTTTAACTAGCAGTCCTCATTCTCCTCCCCTGCTGTCCCTTGTTTCCCATTAGTAAAAAGCAATTCGTCACAACATTAACAAATTAGTATGACCACAGAAGCCAAATGATCCCATCACTAAGCCTCCAGGTGCTCCCAAACAGCGAGATACCAAAAGAACTAGGTCCCTTTTAATGTTCATACACTTGACTGTGCACACTGAATGTCTGCAGGGCAGAAGCCTGACAAGCTGGTGGCTTAACGCCTTAGTGAAAGCTGAAAACATTCATTTACTTCACTTCCATAGTCAATACTTTCTGGATCCACAATCCAGTTAATAAGCTTGAAAATTTATTCATGGAAGTACATATGCTCACAGCCTAAGTAAACTCCAGCCTTGAGTTCAACAGCTTGTCATCTAAAACAAGTGGAGAAAAAAAAAGGCTATGGAAAAACGATGATGGAAGTTGGATTTTTAAATAAGCAATTTTGAAACTAAATTCTTATCTGTTCTTCTGGATAATCATTCTCCAAGAAACTCCAACAGCCAAGACTGGGGAAAGCTCAGTACCTGGAATGTCTATGAATGGATGTAAAGGCCAAGCAACATCAATAGCTCAACGGTGCAACGCTTGGGCTTCTCAGACAAGAGTGATGCGGAGCTATCAGCAGTTGTCTTGGGATGCTGAGAAAGTCTACTCCTCCTCACGCCCCCACCAGAGATTAGAACATAGGGTAAAGAACAATTGAAGATAAATTTGGAACAATCTGCTTGAAAATTAGCTCTGGCCAAAAACCACTGGTGGGGCCGACTCTACATTTGATTTTCACCCCACGTGAAGGATGGGAATTTGCCTTAAAACAATGTGTAAGAGAGCCACAGAATCTAAAGCGGACACTGGAATCTGCTTAGTGTCTGGACTCTGGAATCTAAGTGACTGCAGTAAGTGATAAAATGAAAGCAGTTACTTACAGGAGCTTTGGGGACCCAGAAGCAGCTTATAGCAATTGACTGACAGCTCTGTTCTCCAGCTGAAGATGCTGGAGATTACAAAACATGCCAGGAAAACAAAATCAAAACCCAGAAAGGAGAGCAGTTCACAGAGGGAAGCTCCACATTAGGATCACCTGAGAGCATGGAAACAGGATAAAGACCACCTACTTCTGAGCAAAAGCAAAGTTGGATAATTTCCCCACCACCCATCCACGCGTCCCACCCCGTGTCTCACAGTGCATCCAGTCCCTCTTCAGTCCCATAAGATGCCGCATCTCTTCTGTACGCTGCTACTCTACATGGACAGGGTGACATCCCTCCTCTTGCCCCTGGTTTCCATGGAGATTTAATTATGCAAATCACAGAATCAGAGAATTGCACGAGTCATAAGGGACCTTTGGAGATCATCTAGTCCAACCCCCCTGCCAAAGCAGGTTCACTTAGAGCAGGATGGACAGGAACGCATCCAGGTGGGTTTTGAGTATCTCCAGAGAAGGAGACTCCACACCCTCTCTGGGCAGCAGATCTGGGAAGAAAGGTTTCATAGTTAAAACTTGTTTTGAACTGCAACCTCCAAGGTAAGAAATCTTAGGGAGAGAACGAGCACCACACAGAATCAGAGGGCTCATCACACAGGTTGAATAAAGCTCCCATTTGTCTTCCAATACTTAAAAAGGGAAAACACATCACACCTAAGAGTTAAAAAAAAGTTTCTGCTAACTATTTTTCTGTAATAAGACTAAGGATTTACTTTCTATACTGTTTTGTTACTTAATTTAATAAGTAACAATAATTTAATTATAATAATGACATCATTAATTAGCACATTACATTCGAATAATCCTTCTTTCAATGGTAGATGCAGAGAATTTCCTCTTCTGTGCGCTCCTTGTGCCTGATGTGAGACGGCAAGAGCCAATAGCATACAAGGATGATGTGAACATGAACTTTGCGTTCAAGGGTTTGGGGTGGTTTTTTGTTTGGTTGCTTTTTTTTTTTTTTTAGCAGAGGACAGGTTGGGCATATTCTACAAGTTTAGTTACTTCTCAGTGTTTTTCAAATTAATACTGATATAGTTTACAGGACAGGCTGGGTATCAAAAAGCCTTTAAAAGATGAAAATAAAACTGAAGCATCATCTGCAAGCAGGAGTTCTTTAAAATTGCACAAAGTGTATCTACAGTATTTTAGGTACTATTTACTAATAATGCCCAGGCAACTACATAAGACCAAGCTGCCTTTTGAAGAACCCGTATGTCCGGCTATTTTATACATACTAACCTCTTAGCTGTAAGGAACTCCTACCTTCCAAGTACACCTTTTGTTAAGAAAACCACATCTACCACAGAGTTAGGTACAAGTAATAATACATAAGGATACTAGTGTATTGCTTAGATAATTAGAAAGTTAAGATCCATCTTCCTAACCTAAAATGAAAAATATGCAAGCCTCTGTTGCAACCTGTGTATATGTATATGTGTGTGTGTGTGTATATATGTATGTATCTCTCATACATTCAAGCAAAAATAAAACTCTGTTAAATGGGAGCACTTGAACAAAGTAGTATTAAAACTACATCCTTTCAAGGTCATTTTAAGCCCCTGTGGATGTACTCAAATAGACCTATTCTAGCCTATGGTCAAGGATTATTGATGCAATCCAACTATAAGCATTTAACCGAAGGTGCCTGAATTAGTAGCATAAACAAGGCAGCCTCCTCCGAGCCATGCTGAGAGCAGACATCAGCTTCTGCCGTAAACCTCCTTCTGCAGGAGCCAGCTACCCTCCATGAGCTGGAAGGACCTTGGATCAGGCACGGGAAACTGCCCTCTTTGTTTAAATTGCTCAAATAAAAACAGATTAAAGTAGCCAGAGCCTTTCCACCTTCAGCAAATTCATCTGATCTCTTTCTAAAGTCCCTGAGCACAGAAGTCTTTCGCCCTATTAATGGATCGAGCGATGCTTGTTCTGTAGCGAAGGGCAGCGTTTCCAACAGACGCAACAGCACATCCCTTAAGTAACTCCTCTTCCTTTCAAACAAAGGGATCACTACAGAACATAATTTGATTTAAAGTGCATTTAATTCTCAACAACAAGCTAAAAACTGGCAGCGGAATGATTATGTTGGCAGTGGTACCGGCTGTTACATATCCAGTAACAGCTGCAGTAGGTCTTGACCATGGACTACACTTTGTCTTTTCTGAAAAGGTGCTCACCATTAATGCTTGACGGAGCTCATTTCTCCAGTGTCATCATCTACTCATAAGCAAAAGTAGTATTGTTTGTCAGGACAGATGCACTTTTCCTACTTTTTCACATAACTTAAAACATGAGTGCTGTAATAGCAGATTAAAATAAGCGTATGTTGACTCTGGGCTTGAGAGTTAAGTTTCCTTAGGGAAAGTCTTTGATTCTGAGTTAAGGCAGAACTCTACAGTATTAGACAGACCCTCTTCTCATCCCTTCTCCCTTTAAATAAACGGAAAATAAGCCTAGCTTCAAATTTAGGATGAGAACTTTGACTGGTAATGAGCGAGAATGCATTAGCAAAAAGAGATTCCTATTCCAGCCATTTGAAAACAAGAGCCCAGCTCTCCCCTGGTTTTTCAGTGCAGGTATAGCTATTTCGTTTAGGGGGAGGGACTTCTGAAAGCAATGGGGGAAAAAAAAAAAACCACAACCACCCAAACCCACTGATTGCTGGCTGTAGCAGTTAAAAAAAGAATTCACAAAAATGGCTGGATGCAACTACATTCCCTATTCACCCAGCTTGCTGTAGTAATTACTATGCTCTAATGAGCAAACTGTGCCCATCAAGTGCTGCTTCTGCAGCTCTGATTGAGGGCGCCTCAAACCCTGGGCTCAGCAGAACTGGAGCTGCATTTCAGACTCCATCCCAGTAGCAATCAAATCGTAAACATGAAAGAAACCCAGACAGAGCCCCCCCCTCCCTGGGAACGGAATAAATACACAAAGCAGGTAGTAAAGCTTCCATGCTTTTAAAAGCCGGTATCACAACTAGGAACGGAAAGCGTGCTCTGGGACGCGAGCACCTCTCTTCAGCTCAGGCCAAGCCCCAGGCAGTGATTTTTTTCCAACAGTAGTTTCTCCCCTGGTTACTTTTTAAGGTGTAGCTTTAGTTCATAAAACTATGGCCAGTGTCCAGGACCCTCCCTATTACACCAATATTTAGGCACTACTAGCAACAGAGGTTATTAAAAATAATAATCGGAAAGGCAATAAGAAACAAGAGACTCCTTTGCTGTGGGAAGAGTAATTTTTGCTGGGGTATGTCCAAGATGAATACCAACTCCTTAGAGATGGTTGGAAAAATCAAGTAATAATAATCCTCTTTGCATGTTGTCTTCATACTAAACCTAGAAGTTTGATCTCTGGTATTCTGCACCAATCCCTATTTTTATGACAGAGCTGTAATTTCCCCTCCCTGAAGCACAGCATTTTCCTCTTGGCTATCACAGAAGAGCTTGTGTCTTCCACTTTGTTAGATACCTACACCCGGAAGAGCAGGAGCTGATCCAAACTGTCCCAAGCTCTCCATCCAAATTCCCACTCCAATAAAGCACTGCATGGAAAAGCTAGTGCTAGGAACATTTAAAGACTGGTCAACAAAGTACCCGGCGCTCAGTTAATCAGCCTCAACTGTATTTCCACAGAAAGAGCCAGCTGTAATATTTAGACACAGAGCAGGGGAGGGGGGAAAGCTGTGAAATCCAAAGGTTTGGACCCATGTAAAAGCTAAGGATGACCATAAGAAAAATGCACCAGAAAATGTTCATGTCAGAGCAGCACTCACCCCAGCTCCCCAGCTGAAAAGAGCTCATTCATAAGGGCTTGTTATTTAGCAGCAAAATTGACTTTGACACGTAATAATCTGCACTGAGATACCTTGATAGAAAAATATTTGTTTTGTGAGAAAAAGGGTTATTTATTTATTAACCTTCAACATAAACAAGTGAAAGTTGGAAAGTTTCAAAATAAGACAAAAAGAAACAGTGCAGCTAGCTAAATCTGAATTGCACGGCAGGAGTTCCTTCAGCTGGAAAAAATCCTCATATTAATTTATAATAATGAAATGAGACATGTGAAAGAAGGAAGGGTGACTGAACTGAGCAGCTAGAAGCGCACTTTATCAATGGAAGATGAATTCAGCTTGGAAATTTGGCAGGCAGAGCAATCAGATAGCGACAGCATACTCAAGTAGGCAAACCTGGAAAGAGTTTTAAGACAAGATTAGATCAGTTGGTAGAATTTCTAAGACAGAATATTCAGTTTGACACAGCACTGAACTAGGAAATACAGAAGCCTTTGCTGGCGCTGCCATCTTGGACTTTGCACAACCTTGCTTTAAGCTGAGTTGTCATTACTTTAAAAAAAACCCTATTTTATTAAACAGGGTTGATGATCAGATAGCAGTGTGCTCAGCATATCTCTGGATGTAGCCTGCCAAGAGACGTTAACAAGGCAGGACACTGGCAGGAATTGAAATGCTTCCTCCCCCACCCCCAAGTATCTATAATATTTTCCTAACTAATGCAGAGCTCAATGCAAATGATTAACTGTTGGTAATAAGTTTCCCACCACAATAAGATAAAATGGTAATGTTGTTTCTTCTGTAGTCCAGCAGCATACCATTTTCCCTGAATATAATCATCAGAAAGAACATAATTGGAGTAAAAAAATTGCACTGTATTCTTAAGATAAAACACCTGTCTTCTTTGGGATGGATAAAGCCAGAAAAAGCCATATTCCATAAGTGAACAGTTATATAAAATGCAAAAGAAATAATTGGTTATTTTTTAATGCAGTATTTTGAGGAAGCTGTGGTAAGTACTGTTTTAAATATGTTTACTTAGAAATTCTTGATAAAAAGCTGCTCCCTGAGAACTGATCATGACTGATCATGTCCTGGGACGGATGAAGGCTGGGAATGGGGAGCGTCAAAGAGCCCACCCATCCCGCATGCATAATCCCTGCTCCAAGGTGAAGCGGTTAGACACAACCCGTCACCAGGATGGGCACAAAGTGGGTGTTTCATTTGGGCTTCAACTAATGCACCCTCAAATTTCTACTTCCAGATGGTTTGGCAAGCAGTCTCTGCATAACCGACCTGCGTCACAAAATGCTCGGAAGCCTCCACCAGCAGCACTAAGTGACACCCACTATGGGAAAGATAAACAAGGAACCCAAATTCCTCTTATTTCAAATAGGGTTGCCGTGTTTTCCCCGCTGCCGGGCACGCACTCTCCAAAAACCAGTGAAGTATTTCACTTCTTAAGCTGCCTAAAAAGCGAGAGTGGTAATTTAATCACAAGCCATGACTTCTCCTCCTCCTTCCCAACTTAAATTATGAGAAAGAATGGTATTTAGGAGAATCAGTGCACAGCAGACCAGTCCTTCTACTAGAAAGGGCGTGAGACATCCAAGGAGACAAAGCACACACAAGTCTCAAGACTCAGCTCTACTAACATTTTACTTACTGGATTTCAGTGAGTGAAGGACTACGAAGCCAATCAATGCAGCAGCGAGATGGTACCTACAAAACGTGTGAATCTCAGAGCATTAATTACTGCAAAATAGGCAAGGTAAAAAGAGTAGCAAGATGGTAGGGTTAGGAGTCAAGAATTCCCTCCTTGCCAAGCTTACTTGACAAAAAAAAAAAATGGATAAGGACAGTTCAGAAAATGCAGAAGTTGCTTCCACCAAACCAGGGAAGGCCAATTATCAGACTGTAAACTCTTTGGAGCCAGTATTGTTCCTTTGGTTTAATTTATTCAGTATTTGTCAGCTAGCCCAAAAAGGACCCAGACTACAACCTGTATCCAGGAATAGCATGATTCCAGATGTGAGAGAAATGTAATTTTTAAGAGGAGATCAGCAGGACAGAATCCATGAAAGATCCACAAGGTCACATAATGCTGGAGTCTTTCTTTAACTCTAAAAAGTGTATTTTGGTAGTGTTTCTCTCTGTAAGAAACAAAAGGCAGAAAAGCTTTTGGAAACCTGTGTCTGGACACACGGCATTATTTACGTCATGATCTCCCCAAAGTGGGGGTGGCCCAGGCAGTTCTGTCACAGTTGAGAAGCACCTGGTATGTTTTCTAAGGGTTCATGCCGTTTAGAAGAAAGAAAAGATACCCCAAATACAGTTAAACTGTTTTTAGAGGTTTACAAGAAAATAATCATTCTGTACGCTGGACAGTTTTTTCTCCTTTTGAGAGAAAGAAAGCACATTGGTTTCGGAAGTCTCTATCATGAGTCAGAGTTCAAGAACTAGAGGATTATTTACACCTAAAGCACTCTCATTCTGGTATAGCCTTGTAATATCAAACCACAATATCCATGCTCGCTTGTTCTGACAATGCTGCTGCTCCTTTTTTCTCCCAGAGGAGAGACTAAAATTGTGTATTCCCTCTTGTTCCATTCCAAAGGAGTCTCAGTTAAAGCCAAAAACTGAGCCTGTAGTATTTTTGGAGCTATTTTTGTGCTGTAGTATCAGCGCGGCAGCTGAAGTGTCCTGGTTACGTACAATGAACGCGCTGGTTTTGGTGGCGTTGAGGCAGCGATGGGACGTTGCATTAAGTACCATCAGCGTGAGGCCATACAATACATGACTGATTTAAAGCATGTGACTTTAATCGAGCAATACGATTTCAATACACATGTGGTTTTCTGTTGCAGTTCAAGCTGTTTTGGCACCAGTACTAGTTTTAGACTTGGATAAAGATACAATGGAAATCTACAGAGGTGAAAAAACAACACATAAACGAGTAGGAGAACCTAGCTCAAATGAACGTTTAAACCTGTCTTAGAATACTATCTGATACTGATAAGCACTTTACAGAACATATTTTTATTCAATAATTGCTTGTATTTATAGCAACCCATGTTCTTTTAATGTACTTCTGTAGGCACATAGCAAAAAAAAAAAAAAAAAAAAAATCAGTCTGTTATGTATTTACTGAGCCAAGTCATCAAGAATGCAATTCACAAGTGAGTTCCAACTCTTTATGAAAAAAAGTTTAAATAGCTATTTGACAGCTTTCCCCTTCCTCACCCCTCAAAGTGCTAACCCTCAGCTGGGACCTGTGATTCGCCACCCGTTCAGCAGGTTTGCTCATTACATGCACTGGATGTACGAAACACGCAGGCAAAGGAAGAGCTTCACTCACCCTCAGCAAGCAGGGCATTCGCATCACGTCCTGAACAGGCTTCCAGACCAAACCCGGGAACAGCGAAGGATGATGCTACTTGGAGGTGTGAAGGACTGGAGTGCTAAGCTCCGTCTGAACGTATGTTTAACTACTGCTGCCACCAAATATAGCCTCCTTGCAAATACACCCAGCGAGAGTTAGTAGAATTGTTAGTTCAACCTGCAGTTAACGTTTGTGGTTTCCAAACTATTTAACAGTATGCTACACTTTGCTTCTCATTAACACTTCCAAACTACTTACTGCCCGTGTCTTCCCACCCTCACTTCAGTCCATGCGCTAACAAGCTTGGAGCAACCAGAGCCTGCTATTAGTAGAACCATGACTCTTACCTGCAGTAGGGTCCGACACCAAAAATGTACCTAAAACATGGTTCCGTGTTCAAAGACATTGAGTGTCCTCTCCTCACTTCTAGCATGGCCCCATGGGTCCTTCTTGTCCACCATGGGGGACAGGGATGCAATGAAACGACTTGTGCAAGTGAGGTTCAGAAGCATTTGGCAGGTGAGAGCCCAACTGAATGCTAAGCATCCTGCATTAAAGACATTATTTTGACGTACACAGCTTTTACTTGCACCAGAGATGAAGCAAACGCATCTGAAAGCACTCTGAAGGCATTAAGAAGTCCAGCATATGGGACACATGCAACGCTTTGCTATACCTTTGCCAAGAAATACTTTGTGCAGTGCATATGAAGTGTGTGAATTAGTAATTTTTACTTAAATCATTTACCTTTTCACCATCTAGCCGTTATCCTGCAATTGCCAATGCTCTACAGTAGGCTCAGGCACTCAAGCAGCAGCATGTTGCCAAGAAAAAAATTGGCAGGAGAAAATGGCATTCACCAGCTGCAGGTACTATCCGCTATTTTGTAGGTACTCTTTTACAAAAAGACTGTATTTACCCATACAGACAAGAAATCACAGATGATAGTTCTGTGGCGGAAACATAAAGCGACAAAGTAAATGCCATGAGAGATCCATCTCATGAATCCGGAGTGCCCTTGATCACAGCGTGAGAGCAGCAATTGAGCGCCATGACTGAATGTTAAAAATACAAAGGTAACAAGCTTCCAAGCCCAAACTACTGTACTCTGCTCCTGATGACACCTCAGGCCCCGAGGGTATTCTCAAAGAGCACACGTATCTACTGGGAAAAGGTGGAAAATGCCTTCCTACATCATACGCTGTCTGAACTAGGAGAATTATTTATAGTTGCTACATTTATTATAAATCATTATAAACCATGCTATTTTATAAACTACTAAATGTTTATATTATGAAAAAACATTTTAGTTATTTATAGAAAACTGTCAATAACTGTAACTTGAATATATATATTTTAAGGGTAAACTTTCCCTATTAAACATGTGCAAAGATAACATGCAATCTGGAGCACTGTATGATACATTTTCACATTTAAACCTCTAATCTTTTTCCCCCGGGCAGCACCTGTTCTCGCTGAAAACTACTGAAGCACTCTTCACTACCATTTGTAAAGTGCCTTTTCTTTCATGTTTGAGAATGTGGGAAAACCACATGATAGATCAGAAACTCCCCAAACCCCCTCCCTTCTACCTAATCTTCAGCACAAGGATGTCTTTTTATACACACACACACATATATAGATATATATATATATAAAAAATCCTTCAGCACATCTGAATTTCTACATAAGTGAAGAATCATTTCTTCAGAACTGTGCCCATCTCCTCCCACAAAGGCTTTCAAGCAGGGCTTTGAATTTTTTCCTTTTAAATCATGTTCGCTAAGGAGGGGGGGGAGATGGGAAGAGAAAAGGACATCGAGAAAAGCACAAAGGGAGGAGCTGTTCCAGTGATCTCATACGCAAGCACAGCAGCAAGAATCCCCATCCCCACCACTGTATCTACTTTATGAGGTACAATTTTCAAATGCTTTACATTAGGCCCCAATAGGTCAACTGGATGTGGAACAGCTCCTGCAAATTGATAGCATGTATTAATTGCTCGTGCACTTATTACCTGCAGAACCTGCAGTGCCCCGGAATCTCTCAGTACTGTGAAGTCTCAGGATGACAGGCTACTTATGTCTTTTAAATATTTAAGGTAGCCTGAGAAACTCCAGCCCCATTCAGCATTTAAGACAAAATTTTTAATTTACTTCAAATGTGGGAAACGGAAGAAAAACCCTTTATGCAGCTTGTGCTGCCCCATCTTTTGTCCATCTCTCATTTGCACAAACCTAATCCGAGTGTGCCAGGAGAGAAAGCTACTACCTGGCTAATAGCTGTGTGATCAGCCCAGGGACAGCAGAAAGCAGTAAATGCAAAATTCAGGTTCCAGCTGAACCTTAAATAAACCGCATTAGACAACCTGCATATTTTACTGCACACACAGAGGTCAAGACAGTAAAATATCAAGTTACATACTATGCTATAGGTATTTTCCATTGACGGTACAAGCAGGGCAATGAGCACTCACACTGCTTTTTGGATGCATCATTCTTCTGCTGATATTGGTAACTCAGTATGAAACACTGAATTAGATACTGCACTTTCCCACTGGAAACAACGTGAGGGGAAAGGGTGATTTTGCTTTTTAAAAAAAAAAACAAAAAACAAAAACAACCAACCAAAACACAAACACCTGCACTTCTTTTGCTTCCCAAGTAGTGGAACATTTATCTCTCTTCAAATCTTAGATTTTGGCCAGACAACATATAGGCAGCAGATTAAGCTGTAACTGAAAACCTCAGAGCGCAAGTCAAGTGTTTCATTCAACAGCCAGAAACCAGGTTACTGACTTCAGCTTTTTTATTCTTCCTTGCACTCCACCTGCTTCACAGAACAGCTCACTCCATTGCCTTTCCCCTCTGCTTTCGGGTAATTGAGCCTCCATGCTCTTCCAAGCGATGCCAGGCACCAGCCTCCCACCATCGGGACCAGCAGCCGTGGCACAGGCGCTTCTCCAGCCAGCGGGTCTGAGGTGCCCCACACGCTCACCCCCAACATGCGGATTCACCAGCCCTGCCAAGTGGCAACACAAACACCAAAGGCTTAGCATCCCCGTGAGCAAACACAGCCCATAGGTTTTCAGTAAACAAAGCAAGCAGATGCCTCGGAGAGCCCATCGTACACAGCCAGCACTCGCATCGCTCTGGCACCCTCCCAAGGTCGGTGCCTTTCTGCATGCTGAAATTCAGCATCCCAGGCTGGCAAGACATCCCTGAGGACCACCTCAACCACCTGCTTACTCTATTTTTACTACAATTATGATGACTACAGCTGTCTAATTGGAGTAGCTTTTAAAGCGTGAATGTGGAAGATTTAGAAAGGCTCAATTTCATAATGGGACTTTTGCAAAAGAAAAGAAAGTCCTACAGAGCCTCCAGTTTTCCTCCACAAACTTCACCCAAAGCACCTGTAAGCAGGAAAGATGAAGGCTCCTGCCTTTAAGCCACCACTTAGGTGCTAAGCGCCCAGGAGATGCCACAAACACAGTTCCCAACTTCGACCTGGCTGCTGGGTGGCAGAACTGCCACCCAGAAATGCTCTTCGCTTCCCGAGACAGGGATGCTCTGGGAAGGGAAAGCTCACGGCCGCACACCCGGCTGGGCCTCTTCTCAGGGAACACCCCATGGGAAGCAAAACCAAGCCTTCCCGCATTTTCTTTTGGAGCACAACTTGGGAAAGCCATGCTGCATGGCCACGGACGCGCTGGGATCTGGCATCTCTGCAGGAGAGGATGGACACATTGCACCAGCCAGGCTAAAAATGTCATCTTCAATCTGGTGAGAAAGAACTGGGAGGACTGTGAAGCACCTGCTGGCCAGTACAGCATACTTTCCTGTAGCAGGTATAAGCAATTTGAAAAAAAAAAAATTATTAAAAAAGTTAAGAACTAAGAGGAAAAAAACCCATGAAGTATTTGCAACAAAGGAGTTTGAATTTTAAGGCAGTGAAGCAGAGGTAGCAAACTGGAAACAACTGACTTTTATAAACAGCACTTGTCTACAAGACAGGGCGAAAGTGGTTTTTACATCAAACCCCATAAGAATCACAGTCCTTTTTTGCTTATAAACCAGCAAAGGAGCAGTGGTATTCATTTCTGAAATATGGTCATCCCGTTAGCAGTCTTGCAGGTATTTATTTTCTCTCTTTTTTTTAGGGGCTGGGTAATCATACCAGCTGTGGCCAACTTGGTCCTTCTTTGTACCTGGCAAGAAGACTTGCAGAAACTGGCAAGACTTAACTATAAGGCAAATCTCTATTTCTGGCTTCAACTGTATTATAATTTGTGACTCATGAATTATATTATTCAACATTCACATGAAAAATAATAGCTATCATATTACCTGCTCCAGTAAGAGTGGATCGCTGCTTTTTAGTTTATTCAAACAGGCAACTAATAATATTTTCCATTTATCAAGAATCTCCAAAGCACAATGAATGTTCAATTTATTATATTTAATATTCAGCAAAGGAGGACGTTGTTGCTTTCAACACTGAAATCCCAAACAGAAAAATTAAAACAAATCACTTCATCTAGAAACCAAACAAACAATTACATGAAGGAACAACGCCAAAAAGGAAACTGAACAGCTGCGTTTGTCAGCCCTTATTAACAGTAAAAATAACACCTTATTTCATTTTCTAGGAGTTACTTGTTATCACCTGAAAAACAAAACAAAGTCTATTAGTTTACAAATGAAAAGTGTCATGCCATCAAAGTGATATTCCAGCAGAAAAATACTTGGGACTGAATTATCAGGCATTCTCAGCACAAGATCCACAGTTCCTAATAACCTCAAAGATGCCGTGGGTGCCCAGCCCTCAGGAAATCAAGTCATTAAAGGCTACTCTTATTACAAAGCCCTGATAAAAACCATACATACTCTTGTGGACATCATGCGAGATTTAGAGCAAGTTGTAAGAACCATGCTAAGCTTTTCTTATTATTCCATTTATTTAAAAAAAAAAAAAAGCCACAGTAAGACCTAACAGCTTTTGCCAGCTGTGATTTCATATTACTTTTGCAAAAACATATCCAGCACCATATTTCAGGGTTGCATTACAAAACAGCAGGAACTACCTGAAGTGTAAAGCTGCCTCCTGTGGCTGGCAATGAGACCCCAGAAAGGTGCTGTATGGGGGGACGCACCATCACAGCTTGCACCCAACTGCTAAAGCACGCTCCAAAACACAATCTGGAAGCAGGAGATTCTTTGTATGCCCCAACACAAGGGGTAGGCACCAAATGCTATTAACTGCTCAGTCATGAGATGCTTGTTTAACCCCCCCCATGCAAGCTGTGCATAGCCCTACTGTATTAGTCCAATTGTGAGCAACAAATCTGACTACTTAATATGCAAATTCCCTTGGTCAGTCTTCCATAGAAGCACCATGAAAGCAGTTATTGTAACTTCAAATTAGACACGTGATATGCAGCACTGCACAGCTCTTGAAAGAAAATATTTAAGAAACTGTTGTCCAGTTATCAAAAGCAGAGGTTGAACACAACATTTGGCTGTCTAGAAGTTAACGAAGCTCTCGCACTGCATCAAATCCTGCAAGAGGTATTTATATTTTTAATCATCTCCTATTCTAGCGTGTCAGTCAAACGTGCAGCCCTATTTCCACTTGTCCCTATTATCACTGCTGGGTGATAGGGGCAGCAGTAAAGAAGACAAATTTCAAACAGAATCGCCCTCTTCTATAACAAAGAAGAGCGATAAGAACTCCAGCAGGCAGGCGAACATCATGTCAAGGAGAGCGCAGCAGCAATCAGACAGCTGCAGCCAAAAGGCTTAATCTGTAATGACTTGTCATGCCCGTACTTCTAGACACTGGATTTCCTGCCCTTTCGTTATTCCACACAAATAACTGTCTCACTGAAATTTACCAAGTAAGACAAAGTAATATGCAACTTCTAATAGGATTAAGAGTTTGCCAGAAAAAAAAAGAATGGGTTCTCCTTCTCCTTCCCACTGCTCCCCTCCAAAGAAAGAAAAGAAATTTAAGAAGAGCCCTCCAAAAAGGACTTGCCTGTGGGAATGGCAAATTGGCAATGCAAGTTCTCCTGTCTGTCATAAACCAAACATACCTGATAAGCTATTAAACCTTACTCACAGGCACAAGTGCAGAGTTTCCAGCAGTTAACTCCAAACCCAGTGCTCTTCTGAACACACAACTGAAGAGGTCACATAACCTGTAAGTGGCCAGAGAACAACTACTCCTCCAGTCTCACAATCCTGCAGAAACTCTGATACCTTTGACACAACACAGCAAAAAGAAATGCAGTGCTCGGCTCCTGAAAGCTTGGAATATCTGATGGGACGCAGCTGAGCTAAAGAGATGGTGGGTGGAGGGAAAACCAGCATGTCTATAAATCACTTAATGATCATCTTTTATTATTCTTTGTAGCTCCTCTAAAGAGTCACCAATAAATCCATCTCACCATCCAGGACACCCACCCACCACAATACAGCTCTGCTGGACTACAACGCACCAAACGTTGAGACAGGAACTTTTTGCTAAATACAACAAGCAATATTCTGTTGAAATGAAAACTTGCTAAAAAGAGCAGTGATAATGAAACAGCTGGTACCAATCTGCAAAGACCATTTCATTTCCAGCAGGATGGGCAGAGCAGCATCTGTTTAATTCTTGTTACAGAACAGACTCCTCCTGCTTCGGCCAATGTGAACAGAAACGTGCAATAAGCTGGTGCACACGTAGGAGAGCTGGTATTTTTGATTAATTCAATCTTACACACGGAAACACACCTGAGTATATGCAATGGCTCTCCTGATACACGCAAGCATCTTGACCTTGAAAAAGACCAACAGTAAAAGACAAAGGAAGCGCAGGTGGTCAGGGCACGCTGTCAGCGCTGCCGAGCAGTGGAGAAGTAACAGGAAGTGCCAGTGATTGACAAAAGGACCGAGAGAATACGAGGATGTGACAAATCCTCATCTCAACTCCAGTGATACAATCAAGCAAGGTTTCACCAGCTCCACACAGCGCTGTAATAGACTGAGAGCAGTATGAACTAGACTTGAGATCCGGCTCCTTTTATGCAGCATCAAGCACTGCTATTACTGTCTCATCAATCTCTTGACCCCTCGCAATTCACCAAGAAACTTTGCCATTCTGGGGAAAAGACAAAGGCTCCCCAAAAGTAAGCCCATCACTGGCAATGCTCTGGTTAGAACTCAGATGTTTCTCTTTCAAAATACCTTCCTGAGATTTATACATGATGTAGCCCTGCTCACTGACAGCAACCTGAAAACGAATACACCAGAGGAGGTCACAGCCCAGGAGCTGGAGGAAACGAGCGTCAGATGGGAAACAGGAATAAGTTGCCTTTCTGCACAGGTCTAGTCTCCAAATCGTGTTCGCTTGTGCTTCAGCCGGTTCGCTCGCTGATGCCTCAAGACATAAGCTCCCTCAAGAGAGCAAGTGAGGTTTCATGCTTGGCATGGGCACGTTCGCAGAATTTGTAAAGCTAAGAATTAATGCGGGCTGGACTTCGACATCTCAGGATTTATAAAAGATATTCTGAGGTTCTTTCAGCTTAGCCTACACACCCTTTTCTTCTTGTTGAGAGGGAGGACAGATACATAACATTACAAAACAGGCTATTGCACACTGTAGCTGATTGTTTACGACAGTCCTAAGAAGCCTATAACTCAACTGAAATTTCATCACTTCTCACTTCAGCAATACAACCTTAAGGAACGTTATCCTTAGAGCATGAATCAACACGAGCCAGCTGACATGCATTTCGCATCTCTTACATCTTGAAAAACCCAGCTGCTGTTCTAAGGCACCACACACAATAGGTTATTTAACCCCAAAGCAGCAGCGTGTCACGCCGTGTAAACACCAGGCAGGAACACGCTCCCACTAAGCCCATCCGGGACAGGATTCCGTAGACAACTTGGAGCGAGACTGCCCACCTCACGCGCTGCTACTGGGCGTGTAATAAGACTATTTTACCCTACCAGCCAAACTCTGGTAGTTTGGGTTTTTTTCTTGTATCTCATTCATTCAACGTCAGGCAAGATAAGAGAGAGGAAATTAAACTGAGGTTATTTCTGTGACATGATCTCACCTCGTAACACCTACCTTCTAAAGTGGGTCTCAGAGCAAACGTCAGCATAGCTTTTGGAGCCATTTTTTGGTCAAAATTTATTGGGTATGTGATGATTCCTGCCATTCTTCTTCTTTGTAGAATTTAGTATGCTCTAGTCCTTTCTGCACTGACACTCTTGCATGTTTTACGGGTTGGAGAGTCTGCTTAGTAGAGACCCATTTTTTTAGATAACTCACTCCTTCCCCTTCTTTCTTACTTCACTGGCACAGGTTGCCCAGAGAAGCTGTGGATGCCCCATCCCTGAAGGTGTTCAAGGCCAGGCTGGATGGGGCTGTGAGCAACCTGCTCTAGTGGGAGGTGCCCCTGCCCATGGCAGGGGGGTTGGAACTCGGTGGTATTTAAGGTCCCTTCCAACCCAAACCATTCTATGATTCCCCCTTTTTTCTTAATAGGGAAGAGGAGTACGGAAGACTCATACTAGTCAGAGCTATAACATTCCTTTTAATGACAATGACGTGATTAAATCCTACACAGTTCTTAGCAGCTGGACTTTCTGGTATTTCTACGAACTATGTATCTGGCATTAATCAGCAGGTGGCTGCTTCAGATATAATTGTAAAAGCTGCATTTTTTTAAATTACGAAACAACAGCAAAGTCACTGATATGACAGAACAGCCATCAGCTGGGGCATCCGAAATAAAACCAGGCTGATAAATAATATTCCATAAGGCACAGGGGAAGATGGAGACCTAGGTCAGCAATTTTTAACCTGAAATCTGTGGACCCTGCATGCGCAAGGACTACTTATAAGTCAAGTGTCCTGTTGGTAGGCTGACTTTAATGACTATAAAGCGTATACAGCTCAGCTAGAGAACATCAGGGGTCCACAAACCCAAGAACGTTGAAAAAGCAATCATTCAGACGTTTAGGTAGAGAAAAACATAATGATAAAGGCCGCTTATGCTGCAGCAGTGTTTCCACATAAGCTACTCTCGCTAAGTAGGTGTGCACTTGCACACGAGTAAGAACACACTGTTCCAGCATCTGAAGTCGCTGCAAATTGATTATTTAGCATGGGTGATTTAGGCTGGAGGAAAGCATCCATCTTTCCTGGAGAAACTAAAAAGAAAAATAAAACCCAAACCCACCGCAGTGCCAGGATCTAAGTTATCTGAAGAATTATTTTTCCGCACACCACAAGGAGCTGAGCCCAAGGAAAACAAAGTTTGGGAGCCCCAGGCAGGCCCTTTCCCCAGCCTGTCTTTATTTCCCCAGCCGCCCGCCCCCGGGCCGCGCCGGGCCGGCGGAGGGGCCGAGCGGAGCCCGCACCGGGGCTCTGCCCGCCGGGGCTGCGCCCGCCCGGACACCCCGCCGAGCTCCGGGGGGTTGTAAGCCGGCCGTGGGTGCCCAGCCCGACCCCCCGCACACCCCCGCCGCCCC
>KZ506907.1:0-35754 GCA_002844005.1 Limosa lapponica baueri | reverse complement strand
CGCGGGGCAGGGCGAAGCCCCGGTGGAAGTTGGCGGCGGCCCCGGGGCGGGGGTCGGGCCGCGGGCCCGGGCGCAGGGCGGAGCGGGCAGGAGGGCCGCGGGCTTTGTCCGGGGGGTGCGGGGCAACTTCCTCCCCTGGTTGCCAGGCTGCGGGGGTCGCGTCAGCGGGGCTCGCCCGGCTGGGCCCGCGGGCCTTCGGTGGCCAGATGGATTCTTTTTTTCTTCCTGTGCATTGTGGGGCTTTCCCGTGCTTCCCTGTGCTATTTGTGGCTGCACACGAGAAGAAAAACACGCACACTCGGAGATAAATCTGTATACCGCTCATAATTCAACCACCTCTGCTAACAGGCCGTCCCAAACCACCACAAAATTAAAATAAAAGCTAAGCAAAATCAGCGTTTCTTGTTCAATCAGCACCTGACTTCAATCCTCTGCAGGTAAAAAGTTTGACTTGTGTGTGCTAAATGCCTGGAGGGGTTATCTTATTTCAGCAGCAATCTGGCGGTGGGGTGGGGAGTTACGGTTCATACGCTATCAGATGCACTGTAGCTCTTTGAAACAACCAGCAGTAAGTCAGAACGTTGAAAAATGGAAGCAGACAGGGCAAAAAATAAAGCATGGTAACAGACTGTGCTCTGGAATCGCCACACGCTCTGCTGTACGTGGCAGCTTCATCTTCTGATACGCAAACCAGCAGAAAACAAAACTCGAGCTGGGCGTATTTCACCTCCTTAAAGATGACATTGCAAATGCGTTTTGTAGAATTAAAATAGTTTAGTTGCTTGTAGAGCTCATAGTCACCACAGTGAAAGGAACGGATGGACAAATCCATTTTCCTGCCATTAATTTCCCTACATAATCTTCATACTGAAAGACCAACCAGGCTTTGGGAAGGCACTTGTGTCGATAATTAAAACCCCAAATGTATGAGATAAACTCAGTGCAAAATGCTGAGCATTTTATCATCTGAGAGCAAAAAGACATAGAGCTGGGCTGCTTTATGGGCCCAAGCAGGGAGGTCAGGACTGGTAAGAAAACCTAAGGAAAGGTTATTAGCATCTGAACACATGCACACTAATGACAGGAAAAGCGAAAGTTCCTTGTCCGTGCAGAAGTTTAAAGAAAATACATAGAGCTCAGCTGCTCCAGATTTCAGGTTGTATGTGAGGGCCACACCGGGGTTTGCCAGAACACGCACAGGTATAATTGAAGGTATTCTGGGTGGTTTTTTTTATTTTTTTTTTATTATTTTTTATTATTTTGGGTTGGATGTAATTTGTTCAAAACTGTAGGGAATGCAGAAAAAAGTTAAGGATGTTTGCAAATCTGCCGGAGAGTCGGTGTTGGTGTGGGTACCTCATCATCAGGGTATGGTAATTCTGCAGAGAGAGCACGGATTGCAGTGAGGCACTTGGGACATCTTCCACCTCTGGATATCGTCCTGCCCAGTGGGATCCCAAAAATGCCCATCCGCGAGGCTGAGGGGGGTTAAATCCAGTGTGACTCTGTTCCATAACGGGGTGGCTGCAGGCTGCGAGCTGGCGTGGGAAAGAATGTCCACGCTGAGACAGCAGTCTGCTTGCGGGGCTTTGCAATAACACATCGCTCCTTGTTATTCTGCATATTTGGTATTGAGCTCTTTAACGAGATACCTTGTTTTTCTCACACACACACAGTATATATAATACACACATATGTATTTGTCTGCTATAAACACTCAGGATGGGCCAAAGTCAATATTTACTGCCTGACCCCATGTGTCAGGATGTACTTGCAATGCACTAATATAGTTCAGAGGACAAACCAAGACTTTTTCTAGACGGATGCTTTATTTTGAAGATTGTATTCCTCCTCAAAGTAATTTTCACGAGAGACAAAGACTGAACTTTGCAATCAGAGTTTCTGCACTCTAATCTGCCCTAGATACCCGCTGTGGCCTTGGACAAGTCACATAACCTCGATTGCTCTATTTCTATCGGTAGATTAATGTTTATCTACATATCTCTTGGGGGTATGGCTAGGATTAATTAATTCTTACTCTTTATTACTTGTTAACTGCCTGCAATGTGTGGGATGTAAAATACTTTGAAGTTCAGAAGTGTCATTTCACAAATTAAATGGTGTAATGAGTTGACTATTCCATATAGGTGCAACTACTCTGTATGGTTGGAAATGATTCTTTGTGGGCCATAAACCCTCCAGTGGTAACAGGTAAAGGATTTTCTTGTGGCAGAAGATGCTACTGGACTGCATGTTGTACCAGGAGGGCCAGAGCGATGGGAGTCATGGCCCAAGGAATGCAGCATGTAGAAAAGCCCTAAAAGTGGATGTGCATTTGCATCGTCACGATTATTTCCTATATATTCCTATATATTAAAATATTTTGTGTGCTTCACCAGTTTTTCTCTCCAACTGGGATCTCACTGTTTGCTTGCAGTCAACAGTGGTGGGTTTTACCGTCACACGATGATACAGTATGATAAATCCCTGTTCTCTGGTGATTCATCTTTGCGTGGGAGCAAGTATGAGATGCTGACAAATTGCACCAGCGCTGAAACTCCAGTCTCAGGCACCAACATTTTGATTTTTATCAGTGCTACCCAGGACTGTAGTATCAAAGTCCTACCACTGTAAGTGAAAGTCTACCCAGATCTCTTTCATCCCCCTGTGACAGATGGGAAAGGGAGACACGAGAGATGAGGTTATTTGCCAAAGGTCCCACAGGAAGCAGAAGCAGGAAAGAACCGTGGAGTCCAACTGCCGTGTGATGCGGAGCCCATCTTCCTCCTCGGAGAGTCTGAAGAAATTTAGCAAGTTGCTATTTTCGGATTTACTTCCACATGGCTCCCTTCCTGAAAGCTAATGAGGCTGTAGCCTCATTTTCACAGGCGACATGATGGAGGTTTCCCTGCCCCCATATGATGCACAGCGCTTACATTTAGATGCGGTTTTGAGGAACGCCGGCTCCCATTCCAAAACTCCCACCAGTGATTTTCAGGCTGACTCCAAGCTAATATAATCCATCCCTTAGAGAGCTGTACCAAAGCGACTAGTGTTAATCTCCACCACCTAGAGACCACAAAGCTGTGTCAAAAAGATGTTAAACTAGGCAGAGTTTGTTTTCCTGGAATGACCAAGGGGAAGAAATCCACTGCACAGAGGGGTCCCTGTGGTCGAGGAACCCCATCAGACATCAGGACATCCAGAGCTGGCTGACTATAAACACACAGAGTGAATGTCTGTCCGGTCCTGCCCGTGCCTCCCCTGTGCCTGCTGGTTGTGCAGGTCCTTCAGCAGAGCTCCAGGGGCACACAGACCCCACTCCCAGTGCCTCGGCACACACCTCTGCTGCAGGAAATGCTGGGATGGGTGGTCTGAGCTCCTCAGGAACTTCCATCGATTGGAAAATGTATTGCTGTGGAGAACGGGTTATGTTTCTCTCCTGACCCCTGCCAAGACCAACTCCTGCTCCTATGGACTACTTTAGCAGGCTCTTTATGTCTTCTCTGTAAATAACAGAAAGAAAGGTGATGTTTCAGCTTTCTTCTATACATTTCTGCAAAGCTCTGTGGTTTCTATCCTCAATAGCTGCAGAAAAAGTGTCATTGGAAGGGCTAAAAATCACTATTTAATATATAGCATCAGAGATGGTTGTAAAAATCTCCAGGTGTGGTGAATTCTACTGCAGGAAACCCACAAAATTACCCCAAATATTCCTTGCTGGCGGTTTTGCTTTGCCCAGAACGCACCAGTGGCACTACCCTCTGCTGCCAGACTGTCTGTTGAGGATGTTATTTTGCAGAGACCATGGAAATATTTTGCTTTTTAGCCTGAAGACCTTGAAAACGGGTAAATGAATCAGCCTGAAGTTTAATCAGATATTTCTTGCTTCATTCATGTCTTTAAAACCAGAACATTGTGAAGTTATGTTTGTCAAATACTTAATTTCTGCAGGAAGGGAGTTGCTCTAAATTCAGGTTATAGGTATATAAACAATTCCACTACAAGTTCCATTTCTTGTCTGCACTGGAAATCAAGAACTTACAAACCAAATTTTTAACTGGGTAGAGGGAGCATATATCTTAAAATATTGCTGTTGGCCAGCAGGTACCATCATGACGGGCATGCGTGAGGGCAGCTGGCAAGTGAGCTGTCTGCTTGCATTTTCTGTTCCGTGACAGCTTTATTGCTGCTTCTCCCTTTAAACACGCTTCTCATTTTTAATAAATATTCTGCAAGCTGTTCTGAAAGCAGGGATTTTTTTAACTCACCATCCCAACCAGCTCCTGTCAACTTAAATTCCCTGAATCTTACAGATTGATATTTATTGCTTTGTCACATCAGGGAGGTTTTTCTAATGGTCAAAATAATACATTTAAAAAAAAAATTAGTCTTGATTACTAAAGAAACAAAAGTGAAACACTGCTTCCCTCCTGTGGTGACCTTTCTGATTGCACACCGACGCACTGTATTTGTACAGACAAAATAAATCGCACATTTTAAGTGATTTTTTTTTTATTATTATTGTTATTCTGACGACATTCGAAGAGTATCGCTTTCTTGCTAATCTGCAGCCAAGCAGTCATTCACATCCCGCTGTTATTGTTACAGTGCTGGATTTAAGTTTGCTTTTCAAAGCGGAACGGTGCTGCTGAAGCGTACGAAGTGCCAGCTCGCGCTCCTGGGCTGCGATAGGAGCCGCGAGAACCTTATCTCATTACGACCTGCAGTTTGGGGACAAGTTCTCCTCCTCTTTCAGCTGCATTTGAATTGATTCTCTGCCTGGGTGGCTGCGGGAGTGTTAGGTATCGGTGTGCTAAATAATGAAGGGGATTAGTGGCAGCGGGACAAAGCGAGGCAGCATGGATGAGGGTCCCGAGCCTACCTGCGAACTGCTCCGAAGCAGCGGGAACCGCTGGGTCACTGAGCTGGCACGGGAGGACAGGTCACACAATGGGTGACGTTCTTACCATTTCTGCATTTGCCGCTGTTATCAATATTGTATTAGTATCTGGAGGGCTCAGCCAGGATCACATATCTCCACCCGAAAGGACACTGAAGTTTCAAAGGGAAGACGCGGGGATGTGGGATGTGGCTTACTTTAGAAAAGAAATGGAGAAGGGGACATGATAAAAATGTCTGTGGTCATGAATAAGTGAGAAGAAATAGAGATTTGGATTTCCTTTTTTTTTTTTGTTTCTTTTTTTGTCATGCAAGAATGAAAGTATGTACTAGCAATGGTAACAGGGTAGGTCAGGGCTGATTAATGAACAATTTTTTTCATGGAGCATGTAATTGAGAAAAGAGTGGAAGAAATGTGTTAACACCCAGGACCCATTGCTTCTCTCTTGGCTTTGCACTAATGAACACCAAAAATTCCTTTGGGAAAGAAGTTTGGGAGTTCCCTTGTTCCTGGGTTTTAGTTCTGCCTCCCAAATGCAGAGCATTTGAAATCAAAAGAGCTACTTCCTAGACAGAATACACAGACAACCTCACGCAGGACCAAAAATTGGGTTCATTTGAGGAGAAATCATACAGGTTTTGGCGGGAGGAGAAGGAGGGGTGGAAAAGGAAAGATGTTACAGCCTGTCAAAATGCTTTTGATAAAATTAAAGCTGAACCAGATGGTAATGGTACAGGCTAATGTTACCATATGGCAGGATCAGTCATGCAAGAAATATGCTACTTTAAGGAACGTGTGAAGCTGATAGATGTTAATATTCCAAATATTTGAGATTTGTATCTTGAACATCCTCATGAGCTGTGGAGCTGGAAGAAGATGCATGTGCTCAGGAAGCGTTGGCTCGGACTGCAGTGGGATACTCCGGTGGGATACTAGTTCCTCCTCCGCTCTCCTCAGCGGTAGGAAACATCTGGCTGAGCGATTGCTTTGCTGTCCCCGCTCAGTGCTGGGGACGCATCACAGCAGCATGTGTGTCTGGGCAGGTGCTTGTCCGGAAGGGAAATGGAGACAGGGAAAGGGACAAGGGCTCACTGCACATGCGGGGCAGGTCAGGGACACCAGCATCCCCGGTCGCTCCCGTTCGGCAGGTTTGCAGGACATCCGGAGGAGAGGCACCGCGGGCCACAGCCATGGGGGTTGGGGCCTACCCCACTGTCCCTGCGTCAGGGGGAAAGGGCAAGGGGTGAACGAGCATAAACCCCAAACCTGTTCATTTCTATCAGTCATACGGAGAAAACCAGGAATCATGGCAGTGACAATGGTAGCTATGGCTGGCCAGATGCTACCAAGAAGGAGATGAGTGATACAACTTCTCCACTCTCAGATTCTTGCCAGCTCTTAGTTCCTGACGGTGAAGATCCCCAGCGTGACAGGATACATTCACACTGAATTGTTGGATGACTTTGCCTGGATGTATGTCAAAAGCTTGTCTCTTCTTATCACTATTGTCTCTGAGGAGAAGCTTATTTCATATATACTGTAACTCTATTGAGTTGGTGGAATTGTATCAGGGATGATGAACTTGGCTGAAATCTGTTTTGAACTTTTGGTGATGATATTAAGAAAACCAATAACGACAACAAGAGACCTCAGCTCATGACGACTGTTGTTTGTCCCTTATGCTTTATACTGCCTCGGGATTCAGAATAGGATCCTATTGTTATATTTCCAATAAACAAAGAGGCAGTTTCTCCTCCTGCTTTATTAGATAGTCTTTGTATGAATTGAGGAAAATAACACATCTGTGTGAGACAGAGCACGGTGCAAGTGACCCTCCTTGGCCTGTCCTGGTGGAGACGTGACCTCCAGTGCGTGCAAGGAACCCAGCGAGGGACACTCAGAGCCAAGCTCAAAAATCCATGAATTCAGTTAAATAAGTGTTGCTTTAATTTCTACTTCAGCACTCTGAGCTCTTCTGTGAACCATTTCCAGCAATTTTAACTGAAGGGACACAGGGATTAGAGCGACTCTGGCAGGGCTGGAAACCTCAAAGGAAGCCAGTTCAGCAAAAGCAGTGCTGAGGAGTGATCTCCAAGAAACCTCCTCCATTGTGGTATGGTTAACACTGCAGCCTGGATTCATCTCACCTCATGTCAGAGCTGAAATATTCAGGGATATTCACGTGTCATGGTTTAGGCTGGGCTGGCCACTAAACGAATGATGGGTACTCTCTTTTAACCTCTCTTTCCCTTTGCAGAAGAGAAGGAGAGAGAATAAGGGATCTATGGAGAGTAAAAATGCCTTTAATGACAAGAGGATCACTTTTAATGTGCATCAGTAGCTTTTGTCTCCACTTAATCTCCCTGCCAGAAACGTTGCTTTTTAATAAAGAAACCTTGGAAAAAGAAATTTTCTTTGCCAAAAATAAAAAAAGTGTGAACTTCCACCAGCTCTGTCAATGTCAGCAGTATCTGTACACAGCAGTAAATTCTAGGTTAACCATTGTAATCAGAAAAGAAATACTCTGCACACAGACAGAAGTGATAAAGTAATTGGTATCATCATCCTTTCAGTGATGCTTTGTTAGTTATTTCTCATTTTGTATTTGTACATTTCGATTTTTCCTGACTGAGCATGGTATTTTGCATTTGTCTTCATTGAGTTTCAGCCTACAGATTTCGTCCCATTATCTAGATCAATTTGAATTTAGATCCTGTCCTCATTGTTTACAATGCCTCCCAGCTTATAAAATTGTATTATCTTCGCTATCATACAAATCAGTTATTAATGGACATGATGAACAAACCAGGCTCCTCTGTCCCCACTTGAAATGGTCTGTTTGGGAAGTGGGATTTTTTCCTGCTTATACACCCAAATTATGGTGATTTTGTTTATGTTCCTATTTTGCTCACATACCCCTAATTTGCTCATGAGACTGTCATATAATACTGAGCACACAGTCTTTTTACAGTCAGGATATATCACATCTGCTTCTCCCTTGTCCACCAGCCTGTTATTCTGTCAGAGGAGGAAATTAGATTGATTTGATGTGATTTGTTCTTGAGAAATCCATGCTGGCCCTTTCTTGTCATTTTATTATCTTCTAGATGTTTATATTGATTATTTAATAATTTGTTCCAGTATCTTTCCAAGAAATAGAGTTAGGCAGGCTGGTGGATAACTCCTGGGGCCTCTTTTTCTCCATTTTAAAGCTAGGGCACTGTTCTTTCTTCTGTCCCTTGGGGCCTGCCACCATTGCTTCTCAGAGATAATCACTAATGCTTTAGAAATTTTCTTGGCAGGTTCCCAAGTGCTCCAGGATGAATTCCATTAGCTCTGCTGACTTAAGGACATCCACACATTTCCACACGTGCTTTTCCCTTATGCCAGCCTGCATGCACAGCTCCTTTCTGGCTCATGCACCAGGTGATGCTTTGTGCGAGGGAGGACATCATGATGGAGCAAAGCAGCATCTCTCTGAAACTGAGCCCGGACACAGACAGGCAAGTGCCCAGGCAGGGAGCTGGGAACTCCCGGTCTCCACGGGATAGAAGTGGTCTGGCTGATGGCAAAGAACCTCTGAGCTGCTTTACCAAAACCTGCTCATTTCAATAAATGGTGCCTCTCACACAGATCTGTGGAGAAAAAAAAAAAAAAAGGAAAAAAAAAAAAAACCATGGTTTTGTAGGAATTATCCCTAAAGCTCAGGCTACTGATGAGGGATTATTTCCTGGTCATGTGTTTATTCATCTGAGCTGCAGAACACTGTTGTAAGGCTACTGAATTATAAGGTGGATTGTGAAACTCTCTAAAATGTTGGTTATATACCCAAACTGGTCTATGAGGACATCTGTGGCCCAGAGAAGGATACAGACCCATTCAAGGGTTTCACAGAATCACAGAATCATATGGGGTTGGAAGGGACCTCTGGAGATCATCTAGTCCGACCCCCCTGCCAAAGCAGGTCCACCTAAAGCAGGTTGCACAGGAACTTGTCCAGGCGGGTTTTGAATGTCTCTGGCAGTTTTGAACTGTAACTTTGAAAAGGAATTGGTGTATCAGAGCACAGACCATCTGCTGCCTCTGGGCCTTTGGTATTCTTCTTTTGCTGGTTCAGTCGTGGTCCAGATGATGGCTCATGTCCTTGGGCTGTTGTTTTGCCATGTTTTGACTTCTTGTCACCTATAAGGAGCGTGTGTCTTTTTCTGTGTCTTTATTTGGGTGCATTCTTGGCCAGGTCTGAACCCAGCAAACCCACACTAGTGCAGCTTTACAAATCCGTGAGACCCCAGTGGTGCCAAAGGCACAGTCATGGCGATATGAATGCACAGGACACTCCCCATCTTTGTTTGGGTAGCGCAGCTGGTTACACTGGACCACAGAGACATCAGGGCATCTGACTTCACTTAATCATGAAAGTGTTAATTATCATTGGCCAAGCAGGTGGGGAGAGTAGGGTGCAAGCTTGACATTTCCAAGTAATTTATTACATTTATTAATTATTAACTCTCAGACTGTTAGGAATACATTTACAAGGTCTGGGAATAAGAGTGGGCAAGATTAGATCATGCTCATACCTTCCGCAACAATTCAGCTTTTTATTAAATTTCCATCCAGGAGGAGACTTTATGCTGAGAAAATTATTTGAGGAACTATTAAAAAGAACTGTAAAAATCCAAATTACATTCAGAGTAGCAGAAAGAGGAGGTTTTATGAGATTTGTTAAAGGGCATTTATCACCTGGAAACACACCATAGTTAGCAAAATCCAGTTTGCTTTTAATTTAACTGCTCAAAAGTGACTGGATGACTTTTCGTTAATACTTAAATCACCCAAAGTAATTACAGAGCATTACATACATCTCATTAAGCTTCAGACCACTAGGGTGAGCCAGACTATAGCCAATGCCAACTGTTGTGTAGCATGAAATGGAAATGACATATCAGATCATGAGATTCAGAACAAATAAGTCAAAATGTGTGATGAGAGCTCATGCCCATAAGGTACTTCACCTTTCCCCTTGCCCCATGGGCCAAGGGGCAGCCTGCCTCCCTTGAAAGTCTGGCTCTGCCTGCAATGAGCAGTTGAAATGGCTCCTGCAAGTGCTTTGGAAATTCTGCCCTCTTTGTGCATGAGGCATATTGGCTGCCCAACATCACCCATTTCTTGTCCTGGGGCTCTCAAGGTGCTAGGTTTCATTGTGTATGTAGGGAGCTCTCTGATCTTGCCTGCATCTGTGCCAAAAAAGGAATCTTTTAAGAGGTTTTAACACAGCACTTAACCAAGCAAAGTTACTAAGCAAATGTGCATAACTAAGCTAAGCAAATATGCATAACTTATGCAAGGGCAAAAATTCTACCCACCAAAGTGTCCCCTTTCGTCACCATGCTCTGGGGTAGATACAAAGTGCTGTGCCAGAGGGGTTAATGTGAAGAGCAAACAAAGAACATTGCAGTGTAGATTTAAATTCAACTGCCCCGTGTAAGGGCATGTTTTTGTGGCTGGCCCGAAGAACCTCCTTTGCCTGCGATCTGAGCCACCCTGCTGTAAGCCAGCTCCAATTTGAGACTCATATTATGGCACTGAGTTGACACTGAGCCAGAATGTATACAGCCTGCCTTTTGGCCAGTACGGGCATAGGGCTGGCAGTCCCCTACTAAAAGATCAGTCTTGTCCACTGACAGGATAAACTGTGCAAAAGCAAGTTCAGGAAAGAAATGGAGAAACTTGGTACTAAAACAGTTGAGGCATGAACGCTTAGCGGTAAATTCTGTATAAGTAACATTGGTGGTCTAAGGGACTAAGGGTGAGACAAAGCTGCCTAAGAAAAATAATAACTTTTATTAAATTGATATCACAGGGAAAGAAAGGTAGGTGAACTCTTGGATACACAGTGGAAGTATGGAAGCGAAAGAGCAAACGTTGCTATATACAGGTTGAGATTGGTGGCTCTAAGTCTAACTTAATCAGTAGGGAAGTGTGGGTGGTGCACCTCTACCTCTGCAATCCTGGTGCTTTGCAGGGCCACAGCTCCTCCCTGGACCTTTTGGAGCTGCTGGAAAGAGCCTTGTGGGCTGCATGTGTGTATAAATGAGAGATATTCTCCTCCTGGCCCCTGTATTGTGTGATGTGATACATATGTGCGTGGTGTGAGTGTGTGCTCCTGTGGGGGCTGTCCCCTGTTTTGTGACCCAGCCTAGATGCGTGGCTTACTGTGGCAATGAGTGTTGGGGGCTTTGTGCTTTTGAAAGACAGCTACCTCTCCTTAGACATCTGCCTGCCTGATTACATGGGGAAAGGTAGCAGCAACCAATACGAAGCAATAAAAATATATGAAGTAAAACAGTGTTCCTTCCTCCTCACTTTTTCATGCTGGGTGGAAATCTAGGTGATTTGTAACAGCCTTCATTGGAGAAAATCTATGAATTCTTGCAAAAGAGAACATTGCAAAGGACAGTGGGATTCTCTTATTTAAGGAAAAACTTCTTGAAGTAGTTTGAAAAAAGCCTGCCAAATACTTGTTGTATAGCATCGCTGGACAGCCAGGGCTCTGCGGGCTAGCACAGTCAGCTGTGCATCATTTGGGTTAAACGGTCACATAATTCTCCCTCTTCATGTTCTTCCAACACCAGAAAACAAAGCTGCAGTTTGCTATTATTTATCCCCTGCATTCATTGATGTCAGTCACTGAATAGCCCTTCAGGGGGTTTTACTGCCCTGAACAAACTGCAAAAAATGTGGTCTATTATCTCAGAGCAGGTGGAGCCCGTGGATACAGTGGGACAGTACTCCACCTCTTGAAGATCTCCCCTGGCAGTGGCATGTCCTTGTTAATGGGGGTTTTTGTACAGACCCCAGGTGGCTGAACTGGTTCAGTGATTGCCTTTCTTTCCCAAAGCTTGACTCAAAAATCTCTGCTTTGCTGTAGTCCAACAGAGCTTGGAGACTCCTTTCCGTGCAGGCGCTGGCTCCCATTACAGCGAGAAATGATACTGGAAGCCTGTGGTTTAGGCAGGTACTTGGTGGAGCGTGTGCTGCGGCACATTTTCTCTGCTTGACTCATCTCCTGCACTGTAAGCATCCACTTCATAGCTTGAATAGTGGAGCTCTTAGCTTGCAAAATGAGAGATTTCAAGCAATTTTAGGAGTTGGGATTCCAAACCCTTTTCTGCTACTTTGTGACAGTAGGGGTTGAAAGGACTGAGACCCTCTACCAAATTGAAATAAATCTTTAGGGAATCCTGCCTTGTAGCCACATTTTCCATCTGTGTTGCATGTGCCTTCACAGCACACTGCAATCCAGGATGGAGATCAGCAAACTCATTCTCGAGAAATTTCCTTGTCCAAGAGGCTGTGTAGCTACATCCGTATGGCTGGAGTTAACTCACAGATCCGATGGCATCCAGCTCAGAAGATATATCCTGCTCACGTATCTACACACGGCAAATGAGCTGCGGAGGGGAGATTTGAGCAAAACAAGCTCTTCATGTTGGCTTTGCTTTTCAGCTGGCACCGCGGCTGTGGGAAGGGGTCACTGCCACCCTGCAGCCTGGCCATTCACTACAGCCACCGTGCCACCCTCCTTGCTCTGTGAATGGGCCCAGCATGAAGGAAAGGTAAACAGCCAGCTGGATCGATTCACTGGAAACCTCTGCTTGGGGAGACCCCACTGTGATTCTTTCCATGGGTCCATGGGTTTTTGTACCTGCAGAGTACAAGAGGCATCACAGAGGAATGCCTGCAAGGGAGTGAATCCAGGAAAAAGAACACTGGGACTTTGATGGCAGCGCCAATTTAAATGTGTATCAAAGTATGGCCTGATTTTGATTCCTCTGCTTATGTTGCTTCTTATTCCCTTGCTTCCCATGGTAGAGGATGTTTGAAATACTTTGACCGTGTCATCCTCTCTGTATCTTTCCAGCCTGCCTGCCTGGACTGACGCAGATCCCACCAGCAAGGCTGACATCCTCTGAGATGTTTGCTCGGTCAGATGTACCCAGATGCACTGTGTTTGTGCACAATGCCCCCTGCTGCTTTCAGTGATCCCTTCTTCTGGAGTGCTCTGGTACATGCCTAAGTGTTTAATTGTGTCACTTTTTTGCAAAGGAAAATAGTTGAGGACATGGACATTTTTTCCTCCATAGCCAACTCCCCAGAGATCCACCAACTACCAAATGAGGTAAAGTAAAAATGTGCACTAATCTTCTCGCATGGCCATCTCCAGGTCCAGCTTGTGGTGGTCCTGGAAGCTGCAAATGGATAAACCTCAGTGAAGGGCAGCTGGTACAACTTTGTTACAGTTTCTGGCATTTTTGACAAGACCCACAGTTCAGCTTAAACACCTCAAGTATGTTAAACCTTCCCATCAGTGTAATGGTACGCAATTGTCTTGCTAACTTGATTTATGCAAAAAACTCACCCCAGGAAAAAACCAGCAATAACGGCAGATCTATGCAAATTTTTCACTTCCAAAATAATATTTACTCGTAAGAGCTGGCTGACAACTCCAGGAAAGCATGATCATAAACAACTTTCCTTCAGCAGAGCCATTTCATTCTGCTTTATGGCCCTGGCTTTGAACAGCTCTACCATTGTCGAGGAAGTGACACTCGGCACAAAATGATAAACATGGGACGTGTCAAATGTCAACACATGCCTGTAACAGTGTGGCTTTGGCAAGACTATTTTCAAAAACAAACCATCAGATTTGCTTCCTGAGGGGTGTAAACACACACGAGAAGAGTGTACACCCATAAAATCTTCAGGTTTTGGCTTTCTTGGACAACAAGGGGCCACGGGGCCATTCTGCAGGTTCTGCATGATGAACTATGGATGGTGAGAGATACAAAGTGCCCTCTGTCATGCATTTCTCTGTTGTTCATTTACACAGCGGCAAAAGCCATTTAAAAAGTCTTTCCTGCCCTCCATGCTTCCCCCTGCAGCCCTTGGTCCTGTCTGCAGGAAGGTGCTCCTCATCCCAGACACTTCAGTGCTCTCAGAACAGCCTCATTGAGGTGACAGCAAAGTCACCAAGAGGACTCTCCCACCAAGGGGAGAAGTGGAGAAGTGCCTCCACAGCTGCCTTCACTGCTGAAGGGAGTGGTTATGTCATGACATCCTGACCTCCTTAGGTCTCTTTTTCCTATTTTTCTGTGTAAGTTTGTGTTTTCTTTCTTGTACGCCTCCCAGTTCCCACTGCACAAACTCCTCTTGTATTTCTTATCTCCTTCCATTCATTATAAACGTCAGACCAGAAATGACTAATTTTGACAAAAAGCGTTTCATTAGACTTTGCAGTGAATTCTTCAGGGAGTTTATAAAAACAGGCAATTTATAATTTGGAGCCAGTATTCAAAGTTGGCCAGAGACCGAAGGATGGACTGAGGTGTCCTATTTTTTGCTGGAGTTGCTTCCCTCTCCCAGTTTCTCAGTCACATTGTGTGGAGATGGTTAAACTCCCGGGCTGATAAACAGACTGCTGAAGGATGTTTTTTCCACTTTGCCAGGCAGTGGAGAAAAGGCTCTCCTGATGCTCCTGGTGCCGCACAGCGCTGTGCTGCGCTGCTCTATCAATGCACTTAGTGGGCTTTTGGGAACAGAGCATAAATATTTCAGAAGGTTGCTTTAATAGTATTTGTTTGCTCAAAAGCTGTTGATTCCTTCTTTGGTAGTTGCTATGGTAAAACACGTTGATTTAAACAGGAAAATGAACACAGACTGAAGAGCTTCACTTCTCATGTCTGTTTATATGTTATCTCCTGAAACCCCTCTCACCAGCCAAAGGGACGGCTCTGAGAAGGTGGCGATGCAGCTTTGGTTGTGGCTTCCGCCAGGCAGTCGCTTCAGTGATTCACCCTCAGCAAAGTATTGTTTTAGCTCACAAATTGCATGTATCCCACTTTGATAGTAAGGATTGCTGAGTGGCCTGAAGAGCGGTGTGATCTGTCTCATGCCCCTGCCATCTCCACTGCTTCTCCTCTGCTGCTGGAGAAGGACCTCTCTGGCCCCTAGCAGCATGGATGGGCATAAGCATGGCCTTGGGGATTATCCTCAGAGATGATGAAGACAACCCCAGTGTCTGCCACTCTTAAAATCATCCACATACTCCTTTTTGGCCTAAAGAATAAGGCTAAAGTGGAAGGGGATTTTGGACAAAGGATTCTGCTACATTTGCTGCAATAGGAGCAATAAGCCACAACCAGTTTGCACTGTTTCCTTCTGCAGAGCAGCATAACAAGCACAAAGCACCTGCCAACATGCTACGAGTTTGCCAAGGCCAACAGCACCCTTCCAGTCAAATGCAGCGGATAAACAACGAGTGCAACTGAGTCAACAAGGCCAACACAGAGAAGGGAAAAAGCCACCACGGCTGCCTGTAGCCCTCTGACCCGTCACTCTGCTGTGAGGGTGGGAAGGTGGGTTTTGGTCAGAGCTTGATTCATCTTCTCCAGCTGTGGAGGGCAAGAAAGCCGCCAGCCAACTGTCGGCATTCCCGGGTGGCTCTTTGTGCAGCTCCTGGAGAAAGGCCACTGAAGAGCTCTGCCCTGGCAAGCCCCATCCCACCGGGAGAGAGCCCTGCAGATTTAATTTATTTTGCAATATTTTGCAAGTGGTGCTCAAGGTCAGAGCCACCAGGCTGGGAGGAGGCTGGACTCTCATCTGATGGGGTGCTCCATGTCCTTCCTTGTGTGGGACCCAAGCTCCACACGGGTTTAGGTTTTCCAAGTTCAAATGACTAATTAAGTGCCCGCCTCCCCTCCTCATAGCCTGTTCGGTGGGGCTGGTCTGAGCTGTGCAGGATTGCGATTTGGAGCTTGGTTGTTGCTGTGCACTCGCCCTGTGCTCCAGCCGTGAAGTGGTCTGAGAGGACACGTGGCTGTCTCCATCTCCAAGACTTTAAATATCGCATTTTTGAACATCTGAAGTACAACCATTCTTCCAGCCCTTCTGGCTCAAGACGAGCATCATTAAGAGCCCCAACTTTCAAGCCCTGAGTCTCTGCTTATTTACTATTTTCCCCTTTCACGCTGGGATGTTCAAGACTGTGACACATGCTGGGGCTCAGCTGGCATGCCCACCTAAAAAGGAGGCATAAAATTTCATAAATCAGCCTTCTGCCTACCTGAATGTAACGTGGCCTCTGTATATCCAGAGCACCCCAGGAATCTGAGAGACAGGCAAGGTTTTTCTGCATACTTTCCCCGTGACGTAGATGGTGTGCTGTTTCAGCTCAGAATTAATACTGCAATTAGCCTGATTCAGGCTTTAGTAGCATGGCTGGACTATGAACTTGGGAAGCATGCTGTGTGCGCTAAGATATCAGGGTAACAGAACCGGCTATTATTGTTGTTGTTCTTACTACATTGCCAAGAAGCCCTTGTGGGGCCGGGGCTCCTCCGGGAGGGCACTGTGCCCACCCAAGGTAAACCCGGCGCTGCTGCCAGCCCGAGCGCAGGCAGCCAGGGCAGAGCACAACCAAGAAAGGAGCAGCAGATAATGGCAGAGACTGCAAATATTTCCTTCCACTCCAGCCCACAGCTCTTCATATAATGGGCTTTTTTTGTTGTTGCTGCTGAAAGATCAGGAAGCTTTCAGCTGCCTTGGCCCCAGAACAGCAGCATGGCAGCACTTAGGGCAGAAAAGCTTCAAGGGGCACTTTGGAAAGGTCCTGTAAGGACAGACCATGTCTAATTCTCTGAGGCACATTTGGTGCTGCCTGTCCCAGCCCCGTGTCAGAGAAGAACTAAGGCATCAAAACACCCCACTGTCCCCTCTTCTGTGGGCGAGTGTCCAGGGCACAGGACTTTGAGTTCCACCCTCACAGCGTGTTTTTTTTGGATCTAAAGAAGATCCAAACCGCTCAGGATGCAGCGATGAGGGGCATCATCTCTTGGTGTTAAAGCACCTTTAGGAAGGGACCTGGAGTCAAAGCTGGAGAACTACTGCCAAAAAAGTACTATACACATAGAGAAAACATGCTACAGCAAAGAAACAAAATTAGAAAGGCTAACTTTGATAAGGCCCTGACAGGAAGCTAGATGGACTGTGCCACTTCAGCTGTGCTTGTTTAAACCTGTCTTTCTCTATTTATTTAATAGATTCCAGCATCTCTCGCTTGTAATCTGTTTCAGAAGTGCTGGCTGATTTCCGTTCAGCAGGAGCACACAACCCCGTGTCTTCACCACCAACAGCAGCGCTTAGCAAAGAAGTGTTAAGAAGTGTGACCTGGACAGGAGAGGAAGTGTCCTTTCTGATGCTTTAGGGTTGTTGACATGGGAACGGTAGCTTACCATACGGCATGTTCCTTCTTTTAAACCAGCAGGGAGCTTTAATTATTCAGACTGGGAAACAGGCTGAAGGAACTGCTCAAAATGCCTTGTGCTGAGGCCAATCTGTTCCCCTTGGTGATCAGATGTTTGGTGTCTCTCTTCCCCATTTGTATTCCTGCTCTGTGCCAGAGAAGAACAGGGGCTGGCACATGCAGCCTCGGCAGGACAGATGCTTGCTGAGATCTTCTGCTGAACCTCTGCGTATGCTACAGAACCCCAGCCTGGTGCTTCCCCCCTCTGCTGCTCGGTGATGCTGGTACTCCTGGGATCCATCCACTGAGCTGCTGGCCAGCTCAGAGGCGATAAAAGGCCTTAAAACATACTGGGTCCAGAAGATTTAACACCAGGAATGAGGGTCCCGCAGTGTCTCGGGGATCCTGTGAAGCCGCAGCAGCAGTTGGTGCTTGCTGCTAACACTCAGAGATCGCACACCCGCGCTCGCAGCCTGCCTCGGGAGCACGGGGTTACCGAGAAATGGTCGTGTTCGACATGTCATCTTCAGCATTTCATCTTCACAGCCAGTTCTCTCTCCGCTATATGCTAAAGCCCTAGTAACAATAATGTGGCACCCACAAGATTCTAATAAGAACCCCCAAAGTTTAGATCAATAGTTAATTATGTGGGGGCCTCTGGCAGCTGGTGCAGTCAGATGGAGTTGTCAGAGCGTAGCAGTCTCCTGTATTAAGTCCTGCCGTCTCTGAAAATTTGAGGAGATGCGATTGTGAGCTTGCTGTGCGTACAGGAATCCCATCCAGACATCTATACATGGCTGCAAGGGACTATGAGGTGCTCTGAGAGGGTGTTAAGATAATGCATTTGTTACACCTCTGTATCTCCTTAACTTTAGCTTTCTGTCCTGGGTTGAGAGACACAGGACTAACTTCTCTTCTAATGCTGGGGAAATTTGCACTTTTAGAAGACTCTAGTGTCTGAATTTGTGAAAACCTTTACTTTATAGCAAGCCAGGCTCTGTGGGATTCAAGGTTAGTGTTTTCAAGCCTTGCCAGGTGCAGGGACAAGGAGGAGCAAGGCCTGAGCATTTGACCCAGGCTGGCCAACAGGATTATTTCATACCATGAACGTCACATTCAATATAAATTAGAAAAGTTTGCTGCGTAGCTCTCTCTCCCTTGCTGGCGGCGGTCTAGACAACTCCTTGCCCCGGTGCCGGAGCCCTGAGGCCTTCCCTTCCTCCTGAAGCCATTGCGCTCGCAGTGTCCGCCATTTGCTGTCCCCTGCTGGGAGTGCACAGCTTCCTGCTGATAGAATTGGCTGAGTGTAACTCTTGTATAGCTTATATCAGTATTGGGATTAATACTGGTTCTTTAATGTTATTGTTAATTATTTAGTCTTAGTCCATTAAATCTATTTATATTTCAACCCTCGTGTTTCTTTGTGTTCCCCGATTCCCCTTTCCGGGTGGGGAGGGGTCATCGGGTGATAAAATAATTATCTAAACAACAATAGATTGTTATGGGTTTTCTCAAACCATAACACTTTCCAAAATGGCAACTGTGTGCTTTAAAGAAAATTATAAAATTCATGTGGGTCTGCCTTGCAACTGCTAAGATTTGATCAAATTATATTGTCAGAAGTGAAAACAAGCAAACCCAGTGAACGCCTCTTAGAAGGATGCAATAATCTTTTTACCAAAACCCTTTTCATAATACATACAATATAAAACATATGTTATATTTTCAGTGATTTCTTTCTCTCTTTATGTGGGTTGCAAATTAACTCAGAAATAAACACTGCAAAAATCAATAAATACTTCATCCTTTGGCCTTTGGGCTTATTTATTCACCAATAACTTACACTGCATAGCCAAAGAAAAACAATTCTCTCTTCATTATTTTCTGGTTGAACAACTCTAAAGTAGCAGAAGAGGACACACTCCACTATTGTTTTCCTCTGCTGCAGTAGCCAAAATTGCCCCTGATCTGTTCGAGACAGAGCTGGGCAAACAATTTGCAAGTGATGCCAGGAACATAACACAGTAAGATGTCCTCAGGGCTTTCAACTTGTACAGGCTATTAGCAGCTGAGACAACGGAGGATTTTCTGAAATTCTTCAGAAATAGCTCTTTTTTTTTTGCGAGAAAATGCTGATTTACTCAAATGGGAACTTTTTGTGGGAAAGTTTCTGAAGGGAATACTAGAAGCATTGCTAAACCTCAGGTTTTGAGCTGGGAATGCTGAGAGAGAGCATCCTCTAAGGGATGTGCTGATTACATCCATCCCAGGTAGACATTAATGGATTTTAGCCTTCCCTGGTGAGTGCCTTGCTGCCCACCAGCCTCTTCCTTTCCCGCAGTGCCCTGACAGGGAGCAAAAAGGACCACTGGGAAACCTGGGAGTGCTTTCTGTAATGGAAAAAAAATCCCTCACACCTCTCTATCTGAGAATGAGCATATAGGCTTTAACCTGAAAACAGCATAGAAATGGGGTCACCAAGGAGCCTCCTGGGCAGAGCAGGGATGGCAAGGGGCTCTGGGGAGACCCTGGGCTGGCTTCAAGGGCAGGAGCTTTGCTGGGAACTGGGTGCTTCCTCAGGTCCTCTGCCCTTAGAGGCATTTTGGCAATGCAGATAGGAGCTCCATTTACCAGGAAACCTATTTTTGTGGTTTCCTCCCTGCAGCAGGAGGTCAGGCTCAGGTGGAATATTGTTCAGTATTTCGTACACTGAGATGGCCAAGGAGAGTTCCCACTTCCTTCCATAGAGTTTGGAACTGGTTTGGGAAATTAAATAAAGGACCAAAAAAAAAAAAACCACCCATCATGCAACTTGTCCAGGAGCTGGGCTTGGCTGCTGGCTTTGCAGCCACTATTTTTACACCTGAAGTGTTTCCAACCTCCCAAGGGCTTAACAGAGCAGGTCCAGGGGAGACATTCACTGGAGAAGGGCTCTGATGACCAGAAGAGGTTTTTTCCTGTTTATCAGCTGGAGACATTCTGTTTAAAAGCAGGAGGGAGTGACTTTCTCTCTCTGCCTGCTGCATGAGGAAGCCCTGGATGCAGAGCATTTCCCTTGCCCTGTTTACTGGCCAGTGAAAACAATTGCAAAAAAAATCCAAATCCCCCCAAAAGAGCAGATTCCTGGCTTTGGGGCCATACATCAGGTTTGGTTGAGGGGATGGGGAAAGATGTGCATTCAGGTCCCAAGGTGGACTCCATCCACATTCCTGAAGACTTCTCTGCACTGGAGATGGTGATCCTCGTGACTTGTGTACACTGGCCATGGTAAGCCTATCTCTCGAGGCAGCCCAACTTGTGTGCCCCACTGAGTAAACTCCATTTATTCCTCACAGGGGGCCTCTCCAGCCGAGGTGCCAGTCTGTGTTGCAAAATATCCACATGGTCTGAACTGGCACAAGCAGTCACTTGGGCCACAGAAAGGCTGTTTCAAGAGGACAGTGACCGATGCTTGGGCAATTTTAATTCTAGCCAGCAGATTGTTACTGGTCCTCGAAAACCAGGTGAGAAGGCACCTACTGCTGGGTGTCCAGTGAGAAATATCCAAGTAATTCCAGGTGGGCCTTGCATGATCCAGTGCTGCACAGACGGTGGGGCTGGTTGCAGGCTGGGGGGTGTTTGCCAAGTAGTTCTGGAGTGAAGTCAGTGTTGAGAAACCTCCGCAGCCAAATCAGAGCTAGGTTTATCTAATAACGTGGGATGAAGGAAAATGCATGAGAGAATCGATAGGAAACAGGGTATGAGATGACAGAGAGCCCTGTAGCTTGCACTGAGGAGAATTATGCTGGGAGCCCGGTATCCACAGCTGATCCCCCTGCGCATACTTATTGATACAGCAAAGAGCTCATCCTGGGAAGGCAGTTTGCAATTCACTCCATAAATCACAGTCTAAGCAAATACGAAAAGGCTGCCGAGTGGGAATGTTTACAAACTTTGTAGCTTCCATTATAAGCTCTGAAATATCAAGGAGAGAGAAGCCTTCCTAATCCCAGTGGCTGGGCAGGCTGTTCCTACTCCTGAGCACTGCTTCTGTTTGCCATTACCTCTTTCAGCCTGATGTGTACGCAAAGAGACACGAGGGGGCAAAGGGCCAGCCTGCAATGATGGGGACCTTCAGGGGAGCACGGGAGAGACAAACGGGGGGAGAGGTGTGAAAGTCTCAACTGTCCCCCTGACCAGTGGGGATGAGCTGACAGGACAGTGCAGACCCCAACCCCATGGAGGGAGCGATCAGTGGGCAGTAGAGACTCCTCCACATAGCCATTTTCCTCCTTTTCTTCTCACAAAGCAGGTGGCCTTCATCCCCCCTCCCCAACTGGGGGGGAACTGCAGCCTTATAGAGCACAGTGGTGATTTCAAGCATTTAAAAATAATGCGCTCTTTCTTTTCTCCGAATGCAGAAGCATCTGAGGGTCAATCAGCTCATTCTGTTCCTTCCCCAGAAGCCACGGAGGAATTTTTGAAGTGCTCCCAAACTCATTGAGATGATGCCTCCACAAATTGCTCTATCTCTGTAATTGTTCAGGGCCTGGTACGGGTGGCCTGAAATGAGCAGAACAAAAACCTCCTTAGCGGAGGGCTACAGCCTTGCACCGCTTGCGCTGCCGTGCATCACGCATCTGTTCACCCGGCGGGGGGTTGGCAGAAAATGTTTTTTTCTCTCACCAGCTGCAAAATAATAATTCCCCCCCATCTCAGGCCAAAGCCAGAGAAAGTAAAGGAGATATCTTTTCCTGGCTCCAAAATGCTCTGTGTTTCTCTTCGCTCTGATCCTTCCAGTGGAGAAGGATGGGGTGTGCGTGTCTGGCAGTTGCATCCTACTTGCCTCTCTGACGTGCTGTGTTCCCTGTTTTCCAGCCAAAGCTGGGGTGGACACAGCAGGGAGGTGATCACGGGGACATGCAGGGAGGTGGTACCTGCCAGCTGCCAGGCACTGACTATGGGGAAGCCAGAGCCTCCTCTGCTGAGCTCTGAAATCTGCACCTGGCCAGAAATCATCAGCCTGGAGCTGTCACTGTGTTCCCAGGGCACCAGGCTCTGTGATGGACACACAGAGTGGTGCTGTCTAAATGCACGTGCTGTTCCTTGATAGCGCTGCACAACTGCATGGGTACCGGCGCTGGCAAAGTTTGGGTTTGCTTGGGACAAAGTGCACAAGTGTCACAGGGCAGAGCCTGGGCTTTCTACCACACCATCCCCAGGCACTGGGGCTCAGAGGGGCTTCTGAGGGAGCGAGGAGGGGACGGCAGAGCATGCCACACGTGCGTTAGCTCTTCAGGTTTGGACACTGAAAATGAGGAGGGAATAACTCAGCTCAGCTCTCCATCCAGCCTTTGGAGACCTGCAGGATGACTTCAGCCCAGGCAGTCTGCTGGGGTCGAGCAGAGGGCCAGTAGCTCCTTCAAGACAAGAAAGCCAACCCGAAGATGCAGAGAGGTGCTCTGTGGGTGTGCAGCAATGTGCAGCACCCTGGAGGCTACAGGGCAACGGTCCATCTTCTGTACGTGCTGGCTCACACGTTTGGTGTCCTTTCGCTGAGCTTGCGAAGGATCGTGGGGGTAGCGCTGGCCAAACCCCACCCAAGGATGGTCTGCAGCGAAGCGTGGCTGGGATTGCAGCCTGAGACCCCAGAGCTTGGGGCTCCTCGGGACCACCACGAGTGTGCCCCTGTGTGCACGTGTGTGTTACTGTCTGTGTATACACACAGGTGTGTACTTAGTGCCTTGGTAAAAGGCTGAAGGCTCATTTCTTCACTCTTAGATTTTGGTGGGGTGCAGGAAATTAAATCTGAGGAGGAATGGTGCCTTCCCCCTCTGCTCTCCCCCAAGCAAACTTTTGTCTGGGAAATAGCTCTGTTGTCTTGCTATTTCCTGATTTTCCTCAGCAAACCCTCAGTTTTCATTTCTGAAAATTTAGATAGGTAAAGCAATAGAGAAAAGGTGTTACCCAAAAAGGGCTCCATGAAATTATCAACATGGTGTCATGTTATCAGACCTGAGTGCTTGCACTGCTTTGCACTGGCATTGCTGGGCTGCAGTGGGAAGCCAAATAAATGGGAATTGCTTGTAGTCTTAAACTCTTCCTGCATTTCCCCCTGCATTCCTTTCCTTTGATCATCTGGACTGACAAATGGCTAGTCCAGACTGCCTTTTATGCTGCAAGGTGTTATTACTGCTTACAGAGCTGATAGGAAGTATAATTATGCTACAATAACTGAGTGCCAGAAGTCTGTAGAGCACAGGGGGACACAAGCATCACTTCGTGCAATTTGCCACCTAAATAAGAAACAGACTTTGCAAGCACAGCTGGAAGATCTTGTGACAGTCCTGCCACCATGTGAGGCCCTCCCAAAATTTTGAGGGATGGAAGATGCTGCTGGCATCCACTGAGGAATGAGGAATGGGTGCAGCCAAAAGTCCTGGTGGGGCTGTCCCTGTGGAGTGTTGCTCTGCACAGCCCTGATGGCCAGGGCAGCGAGGAATAGCCTCATCTCAGCCATGGTCTCTGCACCAGGCTCAGGAGTTTTCCCATTCCCTCTAGAGGAAACATTTCAAAGCGTGAGAGAGGATACCAATGAAAAACAACCTCTTTTTCCTTCCAGGCAGCCAAGCAGAATTGCCAACACAGGATGCCACCTGTTTTGGGGGTGGGTGTCCAAAATCGACGTGAGGAAGGGGAAGATGTCAGGAGGAGGTCCGATGTGTCCTTCACCATTACTTGGCTCTGGGCTGCCAGGAATGGAGCAGCAGAGCAGCCTTGGGAACCTGCAGTGTAGCAGAGGATAAGGAAGGGGAAAACCGGGGTGTGCCTAACACAGGAAGGCTGATAAATAGGATGAAAGGAAAACACAGGCAGTCATGGGCCAGAGCAGAGTAAACTCTAAATAAAGCAAAGTGATGAATCTCCGAGCGATGCTCGATCCAGATAAGGGTGTTGGTTACTGCAAGACACGGGCCAGCTCCAGGCTTTGAGAGCGTGTTTATAACAGGCCACAAGCACCGATGCTTAAAGCAGAACTCCCCAGCCTGGGAAGGAGCTACCTGAGTGCAGGGAGGGGGCATTCCCTCCATTTGCCTCCCCAGCACCCTGCTGCTGTTTACTCCCCGTTTTTCTAGGGCTGAGGAGTTCCCAGCCCATTTACTGGATACACACAAAGGTTGTCATCTGCCTGTCCAGAAAGAGGGACAAGATGTCCTGGTTCTAGAAGCCTTCTCTCTGGGGCTGCAGGGATCTATTATTACCAGGAATAACAGACATCCTATTTTCCTGTTACAGACATGCCCGTCATCCCTCCCGTGAAACCCTGTGTCTACCTCCACCCTGGCCTGGAAACCCAACCCGCCACCCCACACAAGGTGTTCTTTCACCATGTGGTGAGAAAGCTGAGTGGCCTTGCACTGTACGTGACATGGGTGGCTGGCGGAGGGGTTGTCTTCTCGGGCAGAGACCTTCTTTGTAGAGACAGGCAGTGAGCTGTAAGAATTAATATATAGGCAAACAAAGTGGAATCAATCAGGAGGGAACATGATATCTGGAGTGCGTCACAAGCAAATATGCTTTCCAATTAAATGACTAGAAAGAAACGGAGGGGACTACATGGGAGGAGGGGAGGGGGGAAGGGAGGAAGGGAGGGCTGCCTTCATTGCTTTTTTTCCCCGTGCGTCATCTTTTATATCCACGGAAAATGACTGCAAGAAGCAAGTACATAAAAATGGTAACCTCTCACTCTCGTTCCAAACAAGTGAGGTGCTGACTCTGGGAGCAAGGAGATTGCAGCCTGGCTGGTTTCACCTTGGAGGCCACATCTTCAGCCTAGTCCTGCTCCTTGGTCTTGCCTCTTCAGGAGAGAACATGGTATTAAACCTGTGGCGCTGGAGGGCTAGCTGGTGCTTTGGACTGAGAGTTAAATTTACACTTGATTGCAGGATTATTTTGCAGACTAGAACCCTCTTCTGGTTAAATGTTTGTGTTTGAGGTTGTTTTGGAAAATCCTGTTACTAAGAAGAGCAAGAATAAGAGTTTCATAACAGTTCATGCCGATGGTTACTGGTGTCAGGGAAAACTGCTTCTTTAATGGGCTGACAGTGGGGGCCAAGTGCTCTGCTGAGATATTGTCTGTGTAAAGTATCCAGTGTTTCCAAGAGAAAAAGAGCATCTGTGTCCTGCAGGATTCACTCGGCACTACACATTCTACCTTCTGCTCTCCAGATTTGCCATTTGTCTGAGTAACATGACTCGGCCCCTCACTCCCTCTGTGTTTGTACCCCTCCTTCACTCCAGCTGACACTGCCGTGTTTAAATTATTCCATGTCAGCACCATATTTGGGGCATTTAAAACAAGTTTCAGGCTACAGACAGAAAGATTTAAACCTGAAGGCTCCCGTGGGCACTAAGAGCTGAACTCTGAGTGCCTGCAGCATCGTCCCGGTGGGAATGGCTGCTTCATTTACCCGTTTGTCCATTCATCTTCCCAGCAACATGAACAAGAAAATCCTCTGCAAGGAATAAGCCCATCTCTATTTGTCACCTGGAAGGCTTTGTTTGTAATGCTTGCTGGCCTTTTCCAAGCTGGACAATTATGGAGCTGAAAGTATCCCTAAAATATATCCCCAAATCAGTACAGAAATGCCAATGGGTTAAAATGAATGCAGTTTATTCTGCAATGAATGCAGAGGGGAAACCAGCCCTGTTTGCTGCTTGCCTCTGTACAAGGCAGGAGATATTTGCATGCACTACCTCACTGGGTAGATGTGGTGCTTAGTGACGTGGTTTAGTGGTGGTTTTTGTCAGTGTTAGGTTGATGGTTGGACTTGGTGATCTGAAAGATCCCTTCCAACCTAGACAACTCTATGATTTTGTGATTCTACGTCTCAGCTCCACCGTCCTGGTCCTTGCTTCCCCACACTGTTCTGTTAAAGCACTTCTTTCTTGGCCCTCCTGTGCCATCCCAGTTTCCTCTGGGAGGAATGTGCTAAAGACGCCAAATTATGGTTTGGTTAAGTGGAAAGATTATTCTCGGTATGACACGATGAAACACAAATGAAAAGCTGGTTCTTGGGGCTGTACCCTCTCTGCTCTGCTTCTGCCAAAAATGCTCTTAATTAGCACAGAGGAAAAAAGGGCTTTTTGTGATTGATGCTTGAATAGAAAAACCTAATAAAAATGTTAGCCCACACTGAATCAAAACATTTTTATTTCCTTCTGAAATGAAAAAAAAAAAGGAAAAATATTTTTCTAGCTCAACTCAAAACCTTTTATTTTGTTTCATTTTTGGATAATTTAACACTTTCAAACCTCTGATTTTTCTTTACATTTTTCAAAGAACAGGTCGACTTTGAAAACAAAGGATATTTCAAAATTAAAATCTGACCACTTTGGTTTTAGCCCCTAAACAGACCATCTGATTTTAAAAATATTGAAACAGTGTGTTTTGACTTTATCAAAATGCTTTTTTCTTCCACCTTAACTTTTGAGTCTGGAAGGTTTCAAAGAATTCAGCCTCTTTTGGGGGAGAGGGTTGTAAATCTGCTGTTCCCCAAGGAACAATTCCCACAGCATTATCCTCAAGTTTCTTAATCTTTAGCTAGTTTGAGCTAACTCACTCTCAAATGCTACAGTAATCACATGCTTTTCACACGATAATTGTTTACAGCCAACTTCTACCCATTTCCATCTGTGCTTTATCAGTAGCCACTACTTAAACAGTATTTTCTGTCAATAGCTGTCGTGAGTTCCCAGGATACTAATGTGTTTGGGCCACCCAGATGCTGAGAAGCTCACAAACTGTTGAGAGAAAAATCAATCATCCAAAAGTTCCTTCCAAGGGGAAAAAAAGGCCCTGAAAAGAAAACCCAAAGGTCAGAGGAGGGGAAGTGTCACCAAAGAAGTGGGGGCAGTCCACCCTGCTGTTGGTCCTTCACACCATCAGAGAACCTCCTTCCCAGCCTTGAGGACCCTCTGCTGTCTGTGGTCCCTCCAGGGTGCAGGGGCGATGGGGCAGCTCTGCCAGGAGCAGATGGGGAGAAAGAAGGAGGAGTTAAGGCAATCCCAGCCATTGTGGCCGTGTCCAAGTTAGGGTTAGCCTTACAGCCACCTTGGTCACAGGAAACATGGGGGAGAACAGGGACCTGCTCCTATCCTGAATCCTGCGCTAGCTTGGCACAGAGATGAAAACAATCCCCCGGCCTCCTCCACTCACTGACATTGAACAAGTTGCTTTCCTTCCCTCCAAAATGGGGAGTCTGAGCCTGGCTCCTTGCAGGGCTGGGGATGAGAAGTGGGACGGCTGGGGAAGGCATCACGGTTCAGTTCAAGCGCTCCCGAGGGCAGCTGGCTGCCTCTGAATCTGCTAATTCAATAACGGCGCTGCCCTGCAAATCCTCTTCAGGCAATGAATCCCCTTTTACTCAAGAGGTTTTATTCAGTTACTCTCTGCTATTTTCAGTAGGGAAGGCATTTTTATTGCTGCGATTCAATAAATTAGCAGGGATTGGTGTCAGTAACCTCCTTGCAACGTCAGAAATGCAAAGCTTCATGTGGCAACAATCCCATTATGGGCTTAATCTCATCTACTTCTCTACAGATAACTGTGTGATAAGGGGTCAGATTTCTTTGGCTGCCTTTGCGAGTGTGCTAAGCTTATTATCCTCTCCTCATCCCCTACAGGAGACAGGCTTGCACCTCCTAACCCCTCCCGTAATTATTCACTCTCTGTTAGCAGAGCATGGCAGGTCTGGCTCTTGAATTCTGCTTAATATGATATTATTTATCTAGCCAATATTCTCCTCTCAGTGGGTTTCTACTGATGGCTTTTCTCTCTGGTGCTTCTACCCCTCTCTCTGCGGTTCTTCCCGCTGTGTAGTTTGACCTTTTAAAGTATTTCAAAGGCCATAAGGATCCTCCTGAAGAAACAGGATTTACAAGGAAGGAAGACAAGAGAGGAACCTTCTTTTCCAGGTTGTGTTGACTATAGTGACATGAATGACTCCCTGCACAGCCCAGGCTGAGTTACTACCAGTTTCTTCCCTCTCTTCACCTTCCCCACTGGTGATAAATATTTGCTTTCTCTTCCTGAGGCTGGATCATGTCAGGTTTCATTTTCAGAAAGCTCTTTTATAAAAAAAAACCAGACCTCTCTGTTTATTAAGTCTTTCAATTTCTGCCCTCAGCTATATTTAGTTTATAGTGAATTTATGGGATGAATGTGCTTTTGTTAGCGCGGGGGTGGCTACAAATGGCATCGGCTGGCGAAGACGGCCGCTCGCCTGCCAGGGCGGTTCGCAGGATGGGGAGGGCAGGCATGCCTTGGCAGACTGCTATTCATCGTGATGCGAAATGCTTTCGAAACACCCTTCCCCAGAAGGGAGCTCAGCAGCGGATCCCAATGACAGGGTGAACAACACGGGCTGTTTTGTAATAGATCATTCCTCACTGACCTGGCTGCTGTCAGCTGCGAATCACGGAATCACGGAATTGTTGGAGTTGGAAGGGACCTTCTAGAGATCATCGAGTCCAACTCCCCTGCCAAAGCAGGATTGCCCAGAGCACATCACTCAGGACTGCATCCAGGCAGGTCTTGAAAATCTCCAGAGAAGGGGACTCCACAACCTCCCTGGGCAGCCTGTTCCAGGGCTCTGTCACCCTCATCCTAAAGAAGTTCTTCTTCATATTTGAGTGGAACATCCTATGTTCCAGCTTGTGCCCCTTGCCCCTTGTCCTGTCGCTGGGAACCACTGAAAAGAGTCCAGCTCCATCCTCCCTCAAACCGCCCTTTAGATACTTATAAGCATTAATAAGGTCTCCCCTCAGCCTTCTCTCCTCCACGCTAAAGAGTCCCAGCTCTCTCAGCCTTTCCTCCTAAGAGAGGTGCTCCAATCCCTTAATCATCTTAGTTGCCCTACGCTGGACTCTCTCCAGTAGTTCCCTGTCTCTCTTGAACCGGGGAGCCCAGAACTGGACACAGTATTCCAGTTGTGGCCTCACCAGTGCAGAGTAGAGGGGAAGAATGACCTCCCTCGACCTACTGGTCACACTCTTCCCTATGCAGCCCAGGATCCCATTGGCCCTTTTGGCAACAAGGGCACATTGCTGGCTTTCTTCCGAGAGGTGCAGCTGAACACCAGTGCCACCACGCATCTGCACAGCGAATGTGTCAACAGGCACTGCCTCTGTGCCGAGTCCGAGACCGCACTGCTCCTGCTCACATCTTCCCCTTTCATCTGGGCGCGTGTTAGTTTTCATCATGGCTCTCCTGATGCAATTATTTTCGTCACCCCCGCTGGTGGGGGAGAAAGTCAGGATGCTCAGTTTGGCCATCTATATGCAGGACGCATAGGGATGGGAAAGCAGCTGGTGGCAGAACCAGCCTGTCTAAAGGTCACTGCTGATGCAGAGGGGCAACTCCCAAAGCTGCTTCTCTCAAGGCTGAGCTCTCTCGGGCCCGTGTTGATGAGCATTTCTCCTTTCCAGATGAATGCTGAAGCTAAAATACAGATGTGACGGCTGTTCTAGCTCTCATGGCCCTGATCTGACGGCATCAGGTAACAAAATGATGATGCTTGGAACATTTTGCTATTTCTGAGAGCAGTGTTCCCTCCTTTCACTGCTGAGTCCCTCAGAGCCTTCCTCTCCAAAGAGAGGAGCCCGGAGACAGAGCTGAGCTGCCCTCTGGGAGATGCCCCCGACCCTCTGTTGATGGTGGAGGGAACTTGATGCCTGACTTCCAGACAACTAATGCTCGCTGAGAGAAATCCCTCCCTTCACATCTTCCTGTTTGCAGCACTTCACACTCCACAACAGACTTGACATAGAGCTACTGCTCGCTCCAATGCCCCTCATTGTGTCTTCTTCTGGCCTGGAGGTATCTAGCAGGTTTGCCTTTGGCTGCCTTCCCATCCTCATCCCAGGGGCAGCCGGTGCTCACTGCGCACCCGGCTTGTACACTGAGCCTAGATATTGGTTAATCGGCTGAAATAATGTTCTCTCATCTTGGAAGCTGTGTCCTTTCCTATGAATTGGGAAACACACCAGGAATGAAACTCTCCATCCTTTGTCTCTACTGCTGCTCTCCTTGGCACAGAGGAGCTGACCGAGAGAGTGGAACAAAGGAGCAGAGGACAAATCCAGTTCTTAGGAGGCACCTCAAATCCACAGCATGCTCTGAAATTGCTGCTGGAGCTCTTCTAAGTCCGTAAACAAGAATTAAAAGTGGATCTCAAAATGGTCTACAAACAAAAAGCTCCTTAGTTCTCCATGTTGTTATTCTGGTGTTACTGATGGGAAAATGGATAGAGAGCAGTCAGGAAAACTGGCCAAGCCTGCATATTAGTGTCCAATTAATGATAGATCTAAGCTTAAAACAGAAGAGTCTTGATGTGCAGTGCCTGAATCTAACCATAGCATAGCACAGTTTAATATTTTCCTATCTACATCTACTTTTATAAAATTAAGTTTTATTTCTCTAACTTTATTGAATTTTGTGGTCCAGCTATATTCTCAAAGGGTATCAGAGGCAGTAAGAGGGAGAACGTCATCTCCATAGAGACTCTTAGGATGCCTTAAACATACTTGGAACAGAGAGAGCGGGATCACAGCAGCGCACCTCCTTAGCCCTTCATGTGCCTCTGACCATGACCTGCCCTGCAGAAAGCGGGAGCAGGAGACTTTATTGGCAACTGCCAAAGCTATAAAATAAATTATCCCAAGAGCCCAATATTTAATTTTCGCTTGGTGCAGAGGCTGGCTCCTGTGAAAATGAGAGACCTCTCACCCCAGCGACACCGAGGGAATTAGCAGGCTGGCTCCTTATCCTTCTACTCATTTTTTAATGAAGTGTGATGGCACGTTGGGAGAACCTGGAGGCTGTATGGCATCCTCAGTCCTCAGTGACCCAGAAACAGGGCTGTTTACAAAAGTGAGATGAAATGAAAGGAAAACAGCATGGCCGTGCCAATAAATGAACGTTCTGTCCTGCACACGCTTCCGCCGGGACATGGGGAGGAGGAGGGTTGCTAATTGACCAGCTATTTCTCACCATATATTATTTGTAGTTGTTGGATTGCTCATTTAAAGCCACTGTGCACGCGGTCGGCTTGGAGTCTTAGCCATGGGATGTGAAGCCTGCAGGACCATTCCTACCTCTTAATGACCACCCCAATGAGAGGTGTCCCAGGGCCTGGGTTTAGCCAGTGGTGCAGTGGGACAGGCTGGCCCTGCTGGCTCTCCTGGGACTTTGCTGGCTGTGCAGCACTGGACAGATGGAGGAGTGGGGCCACAATCATGCATTTGTGGAGCCATTGTATTAGTGCTGTGGAGGTGGCTGCTGCTCGCTGCTACTTTCCCACCACGAATGAGCACCGCAGCAGAGGGACAGAGGATTTTCCCGGGCCTGGGATGCTGTTTCACAGTCCAACACCTTTTGGTGGCTTTGGGTGGGATGCTGGCCTCAGAGCTGGGGGAGGTCCTGGAAGGGGTCTGTTCTGCTGATCCTGTGACATGGATGGAGACCTCCCATGGTGCTGCAGGAGAGGCAGCCTGGGGCATCTGTGTCTGAGACACCATGTCAGAGCTCGCCGGGGTGCACCTGGTGCAGATCCCTTGGTCTAATATTCTCCAGCATTGCCCTGCAAACCCCCCTACACCCAACACCCCCCTTTTCAGAGAGGTACTGCCCAATCTGTGCAGCCCACTGGAGGAGGCAGCCGGAGGGTGGCTTGAGGGATGTCAGCAGGGGAAAGAAATCACCGGTTTAGCAGCTTTCATTCCTGAGTCACTTCCCCAGTTGCAGCCTGTGCTTTTAGGGAGGCCAGAGCAGCAGGACAGGCGGTAATAGTAAAAAACCATAGTGTGTGGGCAAATAGAGGTGAGCAGGATCTACCATCACAGTTCTTCCTCTCCTCCTCTACACCAAACAGGACAGCTTAATCATTTTCTAAATGCTTTTCCAGCAAGCTGGGCCACCGGGATGTGCTGGGTGGCTCTTTAGCAGGCTCAGGGACTGGGAGGTGGTGGCTTCAAGCCCCAGCCTGGGTCACAATGCCTTGTACTGCCCCATGGAGCTGGAGGTTGGGCAGCAGCAGCATCATGGTGGGCTGGAGTCTCTCCACGTCCTGCCCGGCCACACTCCCTTCCCAGTATGGCATCTGAGACTCTGTCCAGTGTTTACTGGAATAACTAGATAATGGATCCAACTTCAAAGTTTGTTAATTTAGAAGAAGCAATGCAGGCTTTGAGTTGGACCAAGCATTTTGTCTCTTCAGTTGTGTCTGAAACATGTATTGTTACACTAGATTTCATATCCTAAGATGTGCTCTTCAGCACAGCATATAGGAAATGGAGATTTCTGCTTTATTTATCAATACCTTTCTGCCACGGAGCAAAGGGCTGGGGATTGCATTTTGGCAGAGCAGTCTGTGAACGAGGAAAATAGCTTTTTCAGAGGGCGAAGGGGAAAATAGCTTTTTCCCCTTAGAAGAGAAGCTACCACCCCAGGCGAGGGAGGGAGGGAGGGAGTTATGATGTGGTGCCACTCCAAGCTCAAATGTGCAGCTGTGGTAAATGCAAATGCTGAGTGACAAAGGCTGAATAATCTTCCACAAGTTTTGGTAGAGAGAAAAAAATATGTCCTTTTTCTCAGCCTGTTCCACTGGGAATCGCTCCCAATAGCTTGCTGAGCTGTTTATCACGGACCTCACAAGATGCTGCTTGCCCAGTAACGATGCTCTCCAGCCAGCCTTCCTGCTGCTGTATCCCCCCGTGTCAGGCATCTCAGGGAGCTTTATAACAATAATCTAAGCGTGGTGGAAAATAAAAATTGCTTTGTTCTCTCTGTGTGCTTGTGAATATAGCACCAACAGCTCTTCATAAACTTTCCTCATTTTTCTAGCTCATGAAATGTTTTACTGCCTTCGGGGAAGACTATGCCCTGGGCAGACAACACAATCAGCAGGGATGCTGCAAGGCTTTCCCCGTCCTCTCCCTCATCTATACGTAAGCCAGCCCTGGGGTTAGTATCCTATTTCCATGTATCCTTTATTGCCCCACGCCACTTTGCCCAAAGCTGTTGTAAACTAAGGGACTGCAGCACTCACCAGCTGAAAAATGGCAGCTCGTGCTTGATGAGATGGTAAGCAGGCAGGCAGCTCCAAAGCAGAAGAGGCAAATGCAGCATCCCAGCCTGTGGCCAGGCTGTCTGTGGCGGAGCACATTGCCCGTGAGCAGATGGATTCCTCCATCCTGGGGCTGGAGCTACAGACCAGCTGGAAGAGCTAAGATGAGGGCAGTGCTGAGGTGCTTTAAGAGGTGTGCAATCAACTATTGTACTCTCCTGTCTTTCTGACATTCACAACAGTGAGCAGGAGTATCAAAATAAATCCAGATTAAGAGCTAGGAAAGCCTGATTTCTTGGTGAAATTCTCATAGCCAAGTATGGACGCTCAGCAAGTTGTCTGTTGCCTTTTTTTTTGTTCATTACCTCCATCAACAATAACAGAGAAATGCTTGTGAAGTACTTTCAGCACAAATATCTCTGGGGCAAATAAATCTTGTTAACAAGTGCTGCTGAGATAGCTGCCCTCATCAGGTGCTGCAGAGAGGAAAGGCAGAGGGGCCTTGTTCCAGAAAACATGGAAGATGGTAGTCTGTAATTCAGTGAGAGACAACACAGGGTGTGAAGGGTGCTGCAATACCTGGTAGTTTGCCATCTCCTTACTTTTTGGTGTCTAGGCAGTGTTCTTGGACTGGACAAGAAGCCAAGAGCATCACAGGCACAGGAGCTTGGAAAGTTGGTGCGGGGGCCAAGCACATTAACCAAGCACTGGGCATGGGATGGACAGACCCTGACTGTGGCTGTGTTTCATCCTTCAGGGTTTTGAGCTGTGTGCCAGATGCTGCAGTCAATGTAAGCAGCAGGGTGAGGGCACGCCAGGCTGGACCCACGGAAAACAGCGTGACATTTAATGTACTGTCTTTGTTAATTCATTACGGCACCTGAATGTGAAACTAAGAGGGACTCAGTTTGCGAGTGACCCAGAGCCGATCCCTGGGTCTAAGCAAAGCCCTTTCATTAGGGGAGGTTACTCCTGCTGCTATCTCAGTGATGGATGCTGGGGCAGAGGCTCTTGTGCCACAGTGGTGACCCAACTATCACAGCAGATCCTGCCTCCTGTGGGGCCAGGTCCCGCTGGGCAGTGGGCCGGCAGGGTTTCTCACTCTCATACCCCAAATACCCGCGCTGAGCAGCCAGGGAACCAGGCTCCTGGTTGACTGTGTGGCTATTCACTCTCCCTCTTTCCACACTGGGCATTAAACAAACCACCCAGTGTACCAAGGCTGGATGTTTGCCACCAGGGACTGGGGACTGGAAAGCTCTTTCGTTCCACATTGATCTTCCTGCTTTTCCATCCATCACAGGAAGGACTCCTTGTTTCGTTGCCAGGATTAGTGCTGGCATTGGTCCTGCTTTGGTGTGAATGCCCTCTTCTGAGAGCAGTTCACTCCTTTCTGGGAAGGACGCACGTGGAGATAGTCAGGCTTTTATTTATGGCCAAGAGGAGAGAGAATGTGGCCAGGTACATCTCAATGGTCAGGCAAGTGCACGGAAAGGGCCTGGCATCACCTTTCTGGGTACCCAGGAGAGGTTCAGGACCCAACTCTGAGGGGCTGGAGTGACACTCAGCATGGCCTCGGGCTATTTCTCATTGTCAGCTGAATGCTGACCCAGTAATTTCAGATGGGGGGATAAACACCAGACAAAAAAGCCCTTTCTGTGTTTTTTAAAGGGAACAAGGCTTACATGGTTTTTCACTGTCTCTCTTCATCCCCCTAATAACTTTGAACTTGTTGGTTAAATTCCACCAAACTTAACAGAGGGACATGGGTGCCAAAGAGACTGAAATTCCTAAAAATATTGTGAAAAATGATGTGTGAGGCAGAGTTTGCAGCATCAGCACAACCTTTCTGAGGTCTTGGAGGACTGGCTTGGGCATGAGATGCAGGAAAGTCTCCAGCAGTGGAGTTGCTGGTAGGAACTTGTGTCTTATTAGATATCAGCGATTCCTATCCTCTGGGAAGGCTGGTCTCCCAGGCATGCTCCATGGTGCCCCATGCAGGGCGACAGCCCCAGTGACACAAAAACAGGGCAAGCTAAGGTGCTTCTGGCTTTTTGCAGCTTGGTCTTTGCTAACAGCCCCTTTCCTTGCCTGTCCTTCAGGTCAACAGCAGTCCCACTCCAGGAGACCACTTCTTTGACCAACTACGTCATGCTTATCCATCCCTCCACTTCTTATCAGAGCCATCTGTCTTCCTGCATGCTGGAGGCTTTCTTGGAGGCACTTGTCTGTGTGAACACCTCGGGGAGTGTGATTGGTTCTGGGAGGCACTTAGACAGCTTATGAAGGTAACCGGTCCCTGCTCTCTCTGGTGACCCTCAGCAGATTAATGTGATGGCTTAATGGGAGTGAAACTCCATTAGTCATCAGCAACCTGACACATCTATCCCTGGGCTGAAAACGCTTCACTCTGAGTAGGGCAATAAGGACAAAGTGTTGTTAGA
>KZ506906.1:87105-102885 GCA_002844005.1 Limosa lapponica baueri | reverse complement strand
GGCAAAATCCATTTAATATAGAAAACTATGAAAGTACACTAATCAGTTCCATTTCCCTATGAAAATGTTTTCAGCTAATATACAAAAGATCAAAGATGCATAAGAAAGCTTTGTGTCTTCTGAAATGAGGCTGACTGATTTATGGAAAGTGTGGCTACATATAAAAGGAAAAAAAAACCACACTGAAATGAGTGTAATGACAGCATCACAGCAAAAATGAAATGGCTGATAAAAACAAGTTCTGCAGTGAAACATTTTATTTCTGACCCTTTCAGTTCTTCTTGTTTAATAAATTAAAACATTCATTTCATTAAATTTCTATTTACTTACAGGGCCAACATTTTACCTGGAAAACAGGGGCTAGATTGTGCAGTTAGGAAAGTCCTAAGAAAGACAAAGAATATATTTTATGATCGGTGTCTGTAACCCCAAGATTAAGGAATACACAGACTCTGGCATAAATTCTCTAAATACATCTCAACTCTACATCTCAAAGCAAAATTAACACTATGGAATTGTATTGCTATGTGTGAGAATGCCAGGAACTGAAGCCACATCTTGTCATTTTCAGAGCATCATTTTGGGTCAGACTGCCCTAAATCATCACTGTCACAGCTCTGGATCTCCACGTCCACATGGGCAGCCGAGAAGCAAACAGCTGCAGCCTTTCAGCTAAACTTTCACTCACTTACCAAACAGGGAAGAGCAGTAAATTGTAACTAGACTGAGAAGTCCAGCACTCATCTCAGCAGTTTAATCAGTCCAATTGTGAATAAATGCCAACAAGCAGAATTTTACCAAAGTATTGTTACTTTTAATTTCACCTGGATAGAATAAATTACAAGCCAATCAAAACAAGTCCATAATGCTATCCTATGAGCCTCTGCTCCTGTCTGTCCCCGTACACGATTTCATTTCTAAATCTCTAATAACTTCAGGCTAATGCAGTCCTATGTATTCAGAATGTGTTTAATTTGGCTTTTTTCACTTGCCTGAATTAAAAAAAAACAACAAACCAACCGGTCTCAAATATATTTATTAAAGATGTATGTTTTCTGAACACATTAAAGTTAGCAAAATATTTTCAGACTCTTGACTAATAATGGTGAATAAGAACTTGGGAGATGCAAAGCTTCAGAAAACTGGAATATGCCTTAAGTCATGAAAATTTAATGAGGTTCCTTATTACCACTTAACAAAAATCTCAGAATCAATCAGATCCATTATACAAGATTTAATGATCTTTTATGTTACTGGTTTTTAATGTAAATTCAGACATGCATCTGCAAATTATGTAGGTTTTCTGCTTTTTACTTTCCCATTTCTAGTAAGGAACTTTTCAGATAAATATCCCACTGCTCTTAATTTGCTGAACACATGATCACAGTTGCTTCCTCTGGGGCTTCCCTTGCTACTGCAGGAATGGTGTCACACTGGAGATATTAGAAGCAGAGTTGTTAGACTTTAAGCAACAGCAAAACACATCAACTGTCCATCTGAATTTTCCCAGTAAGGACTTCTGTCACAGACCACCCTGCAGTGGGAGTTTCTAAGCCTCTCTCCCAGTAGGCTTCACGCATTACGGCCCCCTCCACCCTGTTGCTTCCCCTCAATGCCCTCCAGAGCCCATGGCTTTACTTCACTTGCAGGCAGCAGCTCATGTTCAAAATAAGGCAGGCATATCAGGACAATCCTGGCAACCTTACGGCAAAGCTATCTGTGTGCTAGCAGTGACCTCCACTCCAACCCTTGGCATGATCACCGATCAGCAGCCTCCACCATCTCTGGAAGCCCCCAACAGCTCCCTTCCAGTACACACCACCCCATGTTCCTGGGGACATCTGTCTATTAGCCAACCTCTATGATTTCTTCAGTCTAAAAGGAAAAAAAAGCTCTAGTTTTCACTAGTTTTCAGATACAGCTAAATGCTGAGCTACCCCTTACCTACTTCCCACTCCAACATTTATCCAATCCTTCCGCAAGCTGCTGGAAAGTGCATCTACTAGCTGGGTACCCAACCGAAAGCATTCAAAGAATGGTGCCAGCCAGGAGCAGGCAGGCAAAACGGAGAAAACTGGTGGAAGGAAAATGTCTTGACAACCATGGAAAAGAAGTTAAATATGAGAGCCATATGGGTGAGCAGTCGAAGGTCCCACTTTGAGACAGGAATTTGAATGCTGGCTTACCCATAATTCAGATGAATAACTTTATCACAGAGCTATCTCATGATGGGCCTTATCTCTCTGATACTGATTAGGACTTGCACCCTGCCACATAAAAGTGAAAGTTCAGCAGAATCTCCATGTTCCTATGGAGAGTTTGTATTGCAAAGAATTTTAAAGAATTTGTAAAGATTTCACAGAATTTTTGATGAAAATCTGTTTCACTGGAAAATTCTGATCAGCAACTCCAAAATGTTTGCTTATCAGAGACATAGTTTAAGTTTCAGACATATGGAAACCTCTTATGGTACAATCCCACAATAAACAGTGAAAAAAACAGCTATTATTCCTTACTTGGGAGTTACCTTCATTTCTTCTAGTAGCAGCTTACATTCATCATGCAGCTGCTGCAAGCGAGACCTGCAGTTTGAGACGCATCATATATTCGGCAGCACTGAGATCACAGTGACGTGCAAAGCAAGGCAAGAGAATCACCCCTTCATCCATTCCAAAAATACTCCTGCTACAGCCAGCAAAGAGCACGCGCTGCAGCCGATCCGTCCACCACCAAAAGACCCAAGTCGTATTTCCAACCGCTCCATTTTGCCACGAATGAAGGACGTCAGAGAGACAGGTACATCACTAAAGTTCTCAGTTGCTCATTTGTTTTTGAACATTGATGTTATTTCTCTCTGTAATAGCTTCAGAGTCACACAACAGATGAACAGGCACTCACCCTGTTAGTATGCGTAAAAGGCTACAGAGGCTCTGTGAAAAATTCACTCTAGCAGAAGCAGGGATACAGGAATCATGATTGTAAGTATAAACAGAAGAAAATCACACTTGAACTAAAGTGGGCCTGAATACATATACATATATATATATATATATATGCCTGTGGGAAGGGGGAAAGCTTGGGTGTTCACAGAATTCTATTTTCCTCCCAGCTAGGAATAGTATCTTTCTGATATATCGCTTTTCAGCTAAATGTCTGAAGGTATTTTATTTAAAAGACAGGAATCATCATTTCCTTGTGAAAGGCAGAGAAACTGAGGCACTAGGAGAGTGCATAACTTGTCTAAATTCACTCAGTAACCCATTAGAAGAGCTCGGACTACATTTACCATCTCCTCACGCTCAGGCCAGTACCCGACCTAGAAGCAATACTGCTGCTCCACACCAGACCCGAGGTGGGGTGTATCAGAGAATTAGTGTGTCAGAGAATCATAGCGCACAGGCTGAGGAATGGTGTTGTGACATTTGTGATATTCTTCATCTACATTTTACTGCTGTTAACTTGATAGTGCCTTTCCGTTACATATATACACAGGCAAATCATTCATATAAAATCATGCGAGTCTTTATTTTCATTCAGTAACATGCATGACAGGAACTTTTCTCTCTTCCACCAGCTCTGGAGAAGTCCAGGATCTATTTTCTGGCTACAGTTACTTTATGATCACAGTCAAAATGAGAGTGACAGATATGTTACATTGAGGCAGTCCGATTTTATCCTTGCAATTGTAAATACTTTTTGTCCCTGAATATACTTCAATACATTTATGGTAATGCCACACTCTTTGGTGGTAGGACTTAAGACAGACACAAAGATAAGATGCAGACCATAGTATTATCCTGAATATTTATCCTGTAGCTGTTTCTATTCTAGACATCTACTGCACTGCTTTAATGGAGATAAAGGCAACAAGTGAAATGCAACCTTATCTCCAATGTGTATTCCAAAAAGTCTTGCAGGGTTCCACAGCATTAAAACTGTCTTAGCTCTTTTGCAGTTTTACTACCATAATGTGCTCATTTAATTTGCAGTGGAAACAGCATGTTTGAGTTATCATTATTCATTACTTTAGCTTCTTCTACACTTTCACTTGTCCTCCTGAAACCCTCCATTGAGTTTGCTTAGGCTATAAATAAAGATCTCTTGGGATCCTGGATCTTGCCTTCTGAACAAAAATTTCAGTGACTCATTCTCATACATATTTTCTTCCATTATCTTCATCACGGGCAAATGTTCATGCTCATTCCAAAAGGTCAGAAGGAAAGAAGCTGTGACTAGCTTCCTGTCAGAAGTAGGTCAGAATGCTCTTTCCTTAGATGTCCTTAAACAAAGGTGAGTTATTTTTTAACTAGAGATTGTTGGAGTAGTTTCTGGGTACAACTAAATCTCCTTAAGCCACAGAGATGTTGGGTGATTCCTACCCAAAAAAGGAAAGCTGCTAATCAGAAGAGTGGTGCCAGACTGACTGACAAGTCTAATGACTTCATTTGGCATCACTAACTTGTAAGCTAGTCGACGCCTTATTGAATTGTTTTTTCTAATGGATATGTACGTGCTTGAGTCAAGAATGTCATTCTTAATTATAACAAATACTAACTTGAGTAATAGACTTGGAATGGACAAAATCTGCAGAAGCACTGCCTGGTGGGGACACAAATTATCCAAATGACACCCCATATATCAGCTCATCAACAGATTATTTCTAAAGGATAATTTCCTATCTGTTTGAAACGTATTTTATATAATTAATTAACTCAGGGACCAGAAATCATTGGCAATATCTCAAAACAGAAATTTCTGAGCATGCTATCAAGTTCCTAGTCCTTTTTCATACATTGCAATGTACCGTACGCATTGGTGCATTCAGCTTTTCATAGAGACTCCCATTGTATGTCCCTCTACATACTTTTGTTAGATTTATGCAGACAGTTTCACTCACAGAGCTCTCAGGCATTTCTCTGATCTTTGCCTGGACACAGTTACTCATAGTATTCCTTTATCATTCAGTTCTTTACACCAAACACTAACAAGATCATGAGATGCTCTCCAGGACAGGTGGCTATGTCTGGCTGTGGATCATGCATTGGCCGATGCCGGTGGGGGACAGCTTGTAGAATGATCTTGTGAAAACTCTCTGAAACTATTCCTGATGGGTCAAAACTGCTGCCTTTAGCTCACTTTTATTTCTGACTCACAATGATTCTGACGCTTTCAAGAATATCTGTTGCAATGAGTGTGCAAAAAATGTGAATTCCATCAAAATCCTACTTATTACCTCAGTTAAGCAATAGCTTGAAGCAGCTGCACTCTGCAGCACCACACTGCTTTGCTTTGGTAAATGAATCCAAGAGTAGATATTCGTGCGGTTATAGGCCTTTTCAGGAAAAGGCCCTTATCTCGTATGCCTGGTGTTACAGCTATATTGTTTATGTAAGAAAATGACAAATCGATAACTGTGTTTACCTTTAATAAATTATTGATAGCTCTGTGAGGAACCTAAAGTAGAGTGCTGCTGAACTACGCAATCTCTGCTCTGCACTAAGCTCTACACTGCTGCCAGTAAACCTCCAGGTTATAGTCAAAGTCCTGGTTGTAGACTATAAAGTTCTTAATAGCTTGAATTCCATCAGCTTCCTTCCCTGTCTTGCTGTACAATCTGCATTTAGCACTAGAATGCTTCAGGCGACTGTCCCAGTGATGAGACTTCAGGGGGTCTGGGACACAGGGTCAGGCTGCTCACAGGAGCCAGCCCTCCTGCCTGGAGGCATTAGCCAGAGTGGGCAGTTGGAGCATTGTTTATGCTTCTTGACAATGACCAGATCATTTTTCTCCTGTTGGAGAGTATTTCTTGTTGCTGCCTGGTTTTAGTTGCTGATGCTAAAAATGATTATAAATAACTCTGTGTAATGGTGAATGCTTCTGACTCCAATTTATGTATAACAAACCTAGGCACTGCACTGGTAGGCACAACATACCTATGCAATCCATGATAAACATTTAGACTCCTTAGGCACCTGTCGAAGTAGTTAAATAATCAAAGTGAGATCTGCAAAGGTGGTTTGTGGTTTTTCTTCTTTCTCTCCTTTGCTATACGGAGGGATCAGGTGATTTCCCTGGCTTGGATCCATTTTTGCAATGATTTCAAAACCATCTGCACTCTCCTGATTTGCCCTGCCACAGGACACGTGTGGGTAAGCAGCAGCCAGATCTTGCATGTCCCTCTGCTAAATCACAGGAATAGGAAAGCTGAAGAGATTCTTTTAGTTCTGCAAAATAAAGCTGTTCTCATTGTTCTCTTACACTACCATCAAGTATTAGATAATACACAATGCAGTTCACTTTTATATCTAATGCACACTTAATTAAAATTAAATAGGATTAGGTCTTTCCCAGGTGCTTTAATAGTAGATACAATCATTCCAAATCTTGACAGGAAAAAGACAAGAAATGGATGTTTCCTTTCACCTAATTTTTCTCTGGAGAAATAAAGACTGGTTATAGACTTTTATGGCTTCTCAAAAGAACAAAATATGGAAAAAATAGCAGATTCATTAATATTTAACATTATTTCAAAGAAGATTTCAGTGTTCATTTTAACAGAAAATGCAAGCCAAACTAATTCTTTTCTTTGAAGTTCTCACAGTGTGACCTGACAGAATGTGTTCTAGCTACTGAGTGCACAACTGTCACTGATGCACTGGGTAATATGGAAAAATTCATTTATATCTCCTCTTACAGTCATCTCTAAATGACGTAGTAGCATGTGCTTCTTTTCTTTACTCTGAGCGGTGTGAAACTGCTAGGGCGTATTTTAAAGTATTATGAGAAGTTTATACGCATTCAAAATACTATCGTGAAGGAGAAGAATCTGTAACACCTGGCTCACAAGCCGAGTCTTAATAAAGTATTATGGAAGAGGGAATATCTTGATCCACTACTTAAACAGGAGTCTCTAATTGTCCTTATAAAAAAGACACAAAAGAGATACTCTTCGCAAGTTGCAGACTACAGAATGGTGCAAAATTTTCTTCCTCATGCTTAGGTTAACAGACTATTAGGAGTGACACATTTGAAGATATGAAAGAAGTCACTGTTCCAGTTCTTTTTGCTGTTTGCTAAAAAGTTCTCTTTCTTTCATTCATTCCCTCTTTGTATAGTAAAGATGTCCTCTTTGTCCTTCTTTACTATCTCATGGCTTTCAACACTGGACCAAAGAAGCTTTCTATCCATTTGCAATCCTTCTCCAAGCAATTCTGCCATTTAAGATTATAATTATTACTGCAATGAGTTAAGCAGAGGAAAGACTGGATAATTATTGAGATATGGAGGAAAAATACAAGTTCCCAGATTCTCTAGGATTTTTAGCTGGAGCAGGGAACCAGTAAGACAGGAATCCTAGACTTGCTTCCTTTTCTTAGATACCCATATTTTAACAAAACTAGAAGTCAAAAATACTTCAAGAACAAAAAAAATGGCTTGCTTCCAATAAAGATATCCTTGAATATATCTAAATACTGATTTATGAAAAAGAACAGATCAAATTAAATGATAAATTGACATCGATTTCTTTGAATGAAGATTTAGGGTCCATACTTTACAGCCTGTATTATTACACACATAAGACTCTCCCAACCATTTTCATCAAGGCAAAACATCAGAATGGGTTGCTATATCACCACAGCAAGATGAATTTCAGAGTTTATCAGCAGTAAGTCCCCATCCATTTACTGGCAATAAGATATTTATGCTGCAATTGCAAATTCTGAATGTCATAAAGATGTAATGGAGTACTGTGCACACCATGATCAGAACTTAATGAAATGGGGAGAGACGGAAAATAAGTTTATGTTATTTTTTTAAAAAAGGAAATATTGGTCTTTCACTAAAATGTCCCAACCTGTACAATTCGAGTTTAGACTTCAAATGCCCCAGTACTTTGGGACCCAAATTGCTCTGACCCGCTAGAGGCAGAATAAACCGTCTGGATATTTAAAAACAAAGGGAGAGCTATCATCTGGCTCAGAAGTAATCCTGGTTCTCGTGCACAGACCAGGGGAAGTTTTCAGAAGTTTCTAAAGGCCAATAAGGTATTCTGGTGTTTCAAGATGAAGGTCAAAAATATCAAGACAGCACAACTCCCACTCGGTACAACTACAGCACTGAGCCAGCCTAGATATATTCGAAAAATCTCTTCCCTAGCCACATTTCTATTCTGTTAAAAATACTTCTCTAGGCTCAGGACCTAATTACTAGAATGAAGAAATGGTTCAGAGAAGGCACAGAAATGGCACTAATTACTTATGACATAATCTGCCAGTATGAGAAGCTTCTCTCCAGCCTGAATTCACCTTCAATTTTATTTCTTGAGGCATGGAGATTTATAACACTGCAGTCCTTTTAGCTCGTTGATGAGTGATTGTTTCATTAGCCACACAAATGTCTAATCTACTTCTAATCTTGCACGGCTCTTGGCACAATGTTATTTTATGACAGTGAGTAACATGAGTTATGTGTTGTTTTTAAAATGTTTTTTCAACATCTAATTACTGTCCTTTTAATGTCACGTTAAATATTTTAAATGAAGACTGGTTTATTTAATGAAAATAAATATATCCAGCCATATGCCTTTTTTTAAAAGACTGTCCAATCTGTATTAATTTTAATTTTTATGATCTAAAACAGACTATAATATGGAAATTAAAACCTCAAGTTCATTCCATTGTAATTCTATTCTAAAAGAGTCAAGTTATGAGATAGCTTAAATGTATAGGAAAGGAAAAGATTCTTTCAGGAGAGCCTGGTATCTCTCTCTTGCCTCACCACCACAATTCAACTGTTTTTTCTAGGAAGTCCAGGCCAGCATCCGACAAAGCCTCAGGTTCACCAGTAGGACTTAATGAAAGGTGAAGGTGCTCAGAGCCTTGCAGAATAGTTCAAATAAAGTGTGGCAACTTCCTAAATAAATCATGATGGCGTTGAACACAGTGACTTCTGTGCAGGCATGGACAGACCTGTCTCGCTTCACTCATATTTGACCTTGACCAGGCTTTAGCCACCTCTGGCCAAGAGGCCACATAGCTGTCTTCCAGAGGTCGGTGTTCAGACTAAAAAGCCTTTTGAGGTGAAGCAGTGGCCTAGAGCAGCTATCACGGCTGTTCCACTGCTGGGCTGAGCAGGCTAACACTCAGCCCATGCAAAACACAAGCATTGAAACTCATCTGGTTCCTGTAAATGTCCTCTTATTGGATTAAAATTCTGAAAGATTGCACTTTTTCACCAAGGTTTAGGAATCATCTCCAGCTGGAATCAAGAGGAAATCCTCTTTCCTCAGTGCAGTTTAGCACAGCATTGTAAGGGATTTACACCTTCTTTTGGATGGCTTCTGTCCAGGTTATCATTGCAGATGGGGTACAGGACAGCCATGACCAACCGGCACACTTTTGCTACAGGTCTATCTTACTGCACTCACCAAAGATAAAATCTTTCTTTTTGTAATAACTTTAACATAGAATTGTTTTTTCTTTAACATAGAAACAGAAACTTATTCTGTTTTCTGCTGTGTTTTGTTTAAAGTGTGAGTCCTTCAAATGGCCCAAGATTTTCAGTCACTTGCACGTCAAGTCATGTCTGTCATGAGCTAGCGACTCATACAGCCAGAGTTTCTTTCAGGTCCCTGAGCTATGCCAAATTTTGTAGAATATAATGTTTAGACTGCTGGAGCCTGAGTTCAGTCTTAGCTTACAAATCAATTGGTTTATGAAAGAATCTAAACATACTTTAAAAGGTCACAGCTAGGATTGGGGGGGAAATCCTAGGATGGAAAGGAAGGATGAAAGGTGAGAAGTGAAGGAAATAAAATAGGACTTCTGATAAGCCAAAGCATCACCCATTATGAGAAATTCATTACAGGGAACACTGTGTACCCTGCACTGCTAATTAGCCAGTATTCACCATTCGCCTTACATAAAGCTATTTGGTTTATATACCCAAAGTTTGATCTCTGTGAAAATGCCTCCTGAATATTAAGGTAACTCACTTTCACCTCCCACTGCCCAGTTGAGAATTGTTAGATTATTTCAGTGGTCTAAGAAGGCAAATAAGCTCCTAACTAACTAATACAGTTTCGTGGAATTAGAGCAGATTCCTGAATCTAAGACATGTTTTCCTTCCGTCCCTTTTAATTTCAAGGCATAGTTAGCAAGGACTATGGTCTCTCTTTCAGGGTGGAGACTGCTTTTTTCTACAAGGCACACATATTTCAAGCAACAATTGATCAGGCACAAGAAAACCCTTTGAAATGTTTCACTTTCTTCTCCTGCATATATGGCTTTAATCCATGTTGTTCTGGTTAGCCACACTGCAGCAACTAAGTGACCAGATTTCTAGATAGAGAAGAGGAAACCAATCGAGCCTGTACACTGTACAACCAGAGCAGCAGCACACACAGCACAGGGGCAGTTCTATCACATCAGCTCACCAAGCACAAGGCTTTTTTGCAAGCACCTTTACGTTGATATTCTATCACAGATTTTCATTGTTTTGCATTCACACTGAGTACACCACTACAATCCTGCACATGTCAAAAACAGCTTTTTCTTATTTTTAGTAAAGATATCCTATGCTTTATACAAGTAACTTAGTAAGAACTTTTTTTATTGCATTATGGTTTGTCAGAACATCTTGTCAGCTAATATTATCTTCCAATAGCTCTGTGATCTCCCCATAGTTCGCAATCAGCTCCGAGCCAGCGTGGCTTCCTGGAAAAAGTCAAAGGAGACTCATAAAATGAAATTTTCTTCCACCAAGCTTTTTATGCTCCCAGAAATGTGCTATTGTTCAATGCCAGTAGGTGGAAACTCTTAAGAGACCTGCAATTTATAAAAGATCCAGATTTGAGAGGGGGTGGGGAGGCTGTCAATAGGGGATGTTACGGGACAGAACCATGTGTTTTGTTTCACATATAGTCCCAGTGCAACCACAAGCAGAAAGTAAGTTGTCTGCATGAATTGATAATAGGGTCATAAATAATAAGAAAATGATATCCTATACGCCAGCCTGCCAGCAGACCATGAAGAAAAGTCAAGACTTCACTAGTTCTCACTTTTTTCCTCATCTTCTGGTGATATTTGTCTGATATTTATCTTACTCTGTGGCAGTTACTTCTCCAACAGTTTTAGTCCTCTCCTGGGAAGATGCCAATAATATTAGCTTGAAGCAGAAAGAAGTGTTGAGGGGTTTTTTTTGAAGATCAGCAACCCCGAGACCTAGTTCAAGCAGCCTGAAGGAGCCTGTTTATAGCTGTTCATTGGTGCTACTGGCTAAGTGATGCTTTGTTTTTGTAGCAGGAAAGCATGCAGGCTAGAGCTGCTACTGGACTGTCTTCTGATGAGTAGTGTTCTGCTCTCTCCTTTCTCCCCAACTCCAGGAAGCAGAGGGCAGGTGGCAAAAGAAAGTAAATGGCCATGGACCACGTGATCAAAACATGGAGGTAGATATACAGAAAAAATACATAGTTTAGATAAAGCATAGAGAAAAGGCAGAGAGATTCAGAGATTACTCTTGTTTTCTCTTGTTTTGAGGAGGATGAAACAGCTTGCAGTCATCTGTGCCTCTTGGATGCTATTGTGATTCTATGTTGTCATACACAGAGAAAGAAAAAGAGATCCTGGAGCCTGCTGAGATCAGTAGGTCCTCCACCTGTCTTGCTCTTTGTGGACCCATATAGTGCAATGTTTGGTTGCAAACTGCATACTTTGTGAAAGACAGGTGAGAGTCTCAGAGCAGAAGACACAAAACGGCATCTGTCAGTCCAAAGCTTCTCCCTTCAGTGCGCTTGCAGAATATGGTAACGTGAGCCATGGGACAGGATGGGAGCCTGAGGGGAACCTGTGCACCAAACTGGCTCCAGAGTTTCTGATAACGTGCAGTTTGCATTGAAAGAGCACCATCCCCCAAAACTGTCTCAGAGACCTGTAACACCAAGGTTTGTCTTTAGAGAGGATATAATTTGCAGTACTGTGAGTTCCACATTGGCATTTTTTTTTTTTTTTTAATTCAATTGCTCAGTGATATTTTTGTAAAGACTGACAGCATTAAGTGGGTCCATCAGCTTCCCAAGCATTTTTAAGCTGAAAATTACACACAGAGATATGCACTGATTCCTCCCACTGCTGGCGAGAGAGAGGCCGTGTTATTTTCTCTCTCTTTAAGGCAGGGACATACTTTTTCCAGACTTCCAAATACTGATTTTTTACTGGACCTAAATACGTAGTCCATTACGATCTGCCCAAAAAAGATGAACTGACTTCATCCTCATGAAATTTTTTTTGAGATGGGGCCTATATCAGTAATGTAATTTTGGGAGTCTTTAGCACAGCTCTAGCAGAAACGCACAGCTAAAGGAGTGTGAGAAAAAACATGTTTTAGTGTGGGAAATGGGCCTGCAAAACCTAAATCTGGAAGAGGATTTAAGAGCCAGTAACAACATAAAAAGCATAATAGCTTAGTTAATTGACTACATTTGACTTAGAAAATGTTCTTTAAATTCTATTTATATAAAAATGACAAGCACTGAATCATCGCAGAAAAAAAGATTATTCAAAATTGCAAATGTTTGCAATCTTCTTTTGGCAAGTTCAGGCCATAACCTCAGCTTTTAATACAATCCTATGATACATTTTTCTTACTCTGAAAATAAAACCCCAAGTTTTTAAATATCATTACTGGGCAAATGAAAATTAGCATTTAAAATGCATTTTTTCTCTTGTCATCATGGAAATGGACCCTTTCCTAAGGTTCAGGGTTTGTGTGCACACATTCAAAGGAAACTAGCTTCTGCTTAATCATGAAATCTAAGAAAACTGTAATCCTGTGTATTTCCAGTATCTGTAGAAATTTTTCACTACTCTGGCTAAGTGGATCACACTGTCTGTGGATTTTAAGTGTTGCCCAGTGGTCCTTAGAGAAAGAAAGAAGAGTTCAGAAAGAACACTTGTACCAAAACAGTAGTAACTTTCTGCACCATCTGTAATAAATAAAACAAGCAATAAAGTAAGTGTAGCTATGTAACTAACACTGAAGTTTCTAACAAAAAGAGACAAGAGTTTAATTTTTTTGTCAGTATATTTTTGATGACTGGCACCACCTACAAAGAAGCTGTATTGCGAAGTAAATAATCTAGTGCCAAACAGTCAGAGACTCACATTTTCTCTGAGCCGTGGATACATTTTATTCATCACGAGTGTACATACCCATGCACAATCATACAAAAAACTTTCCCCAAGCCCACCTGCTCACTCTACTTCTTGGGAATGTTTTAGTATCAGAGACAGTGGCAGAGAAGTGAGATATTTCTACAGCTGCATCCAATGCCCTCCTCATTGCTTTGTGATTTTCATACTTCTTTCATGGGGGGAAGACTTTCCGGTTTTCACTGGTATGACAGGAATACTTGTATCAAATATGACAGCATGTTCACAATACTGTTCAGTTCAGAGTGAATAAACTATGTGATTTCTGATACTATAGCCTTGTTTTTCTTCAGTCATATCTGTTTCTGTGAGCTATCAGGGCTTCTAATTAAATTAAAGAATTAAGAGGAATTATATAGAACTACCTATAGATCGATTCATTTAAATTCTGTATCAGCTCATACTCCCATTCCCAACTAGGAGCAGGCTGTATTGTTATTCACTGATGTTGCAAAAGTGCTCTGGATGTGCTTCTGCTGTGTTTCTGAAATCAGATCAAAATCAGTACTTCTTTTTAACATCACTTTGTAAAGGAAGAATAAAAGGAACACAGCTCTTTACAAAACTGAACCATGACAATAGGTCTCCTTTTGCATTATTTATCCGATACAACAAAATGCATTTTAAAAGTTCAGCATATTTAAAATTTTGAACTAGTCTAAGAACATATGAAGATGTTTTCTGTGTTTCCTCAAATGTACGTTCTCTATTCAGCCTTTCACTGCTTCAGCAAGCTCTCAGCAGAAGTACATTGAATAGCTAAATGGCATCCTGTCTTGCTGTACATCATTATTGAAATAATATTGAGTATAATCTCCAGGCTATTAAATTTACTTTTTCATTGAAAACTATGATTCATCTGAATGAAAGCAACTTTGCAATGAATACCATCTGCACTTCTCTGATCAGATGTTTTTGATTGCACAAGCTTGAAGTGCTGCTACCTTGAACTTGGCAGAAAAGGTAGCCTATTTTTCACGGTACCTATTCTGTCATTCATCCAAAGGTTGGTAAATAGTTAACATTTATGTATGGGTTTCTGCTTTATTATAGCACCTGCCACTGAAGATCTCAAAGCAATTTGTGGACATTAATCAGCTGAGCTTCATGACTATTCAGCCAGTATATTATTACACAGACTGGTAAACAGAGATATGAAAACACATCAGACTTCTCAGTAGGGCTATAAGAGATGAGCAGTAGCTTTGTCTTCCTCTTTGCCCCCTAGAACAGGACTTTTCTGTCTGTTGTTTCATCTCAAGGGGCACAGAAAGCAGCAGTAGTTAAGGGAAGCAGGCTAGTCCCAGTACTCCTGCTAGCAAAAGACACTGAGCACAGAAACATGTCTTTTAACCCCATCACCAGTTACAACCCCTGTTCCCTTCCCTTCTGCCCTTTCCTGACGCTGCTGTTGGCACCATGCCCTGAACCTTGCCAGCAAGCTGGAACAACCTGACTCCGGGAACTGGCTGTTGAAAGGCTTTTGAAAGATCTGGTTCCTCAGGGCTACAAAATCGTAAGGTGGTGTGGCAGAAGCCAGGGAGGAGTTACAGGCCACTCTGTTACTCTTTGCAGGCTGGGCATGTCCCACATGTTGCAAATAAAAAAAAAAAAAACCAAAGTAGACCAGCTTACTCCCTCATTGATTTTTCTTTATCCAACCTCTCTGCATTTTGCAGTGATCATATTTTCTTACATGCCAAAGGCTGAAACACTGTTATGTCTGAGCCTAATGTCTAATCAAACTAGCTTTAATCAGTTTAGCTCAAGCACCAAGAGTGGGAAGATGCAGGCTTCGCTATAGGCTATGCAATCCCACCAGGACACGCAGGCAAGCAGCTACTCCTGCTGCCCCCTGCGCTACAACTCCACTGAGAGTGGTACCAAGTCAGATGCCCTGGCCACGCACAGCTGTAATCACACCTCCGATAGCTGTGTCTGCACCTTCACAACAGGAGAGAGCTCCCAGCCTGAGGAATTCATGATTAAACAGACAAGGCAGAGAAACAAAATCAGAAATCACAAACAAAACTGAGCGTGATTATGTGAAGTCCAACAATAATGGTAAGAGCAAAGGATATACATCCAAAATCAAAGGCTGCTAGCTGCTTTTATTAGTAATGAAAGCTCTGCTTTGGAGAAAGCAGAGGCAGAAAAGAGGAGGGTAAGCTCATAAACTGAGTGTTTGTTCCTCTTCCCTTCAGTGACTCCATGACATGTTAGCATGTCATTCTTGTAAATGTTTCAAATAAAAGTTTTTGAATGATAGTGCTTTGCTATAGTCCCTGCTGTTGGGAAGGGCTATACAAACATCTGCCATACACTTCTCAGATAAAATTCAACCAGAGCTTTTGTTTCTGTGGTTTGTCCTTAAAACCAGCACTCAGCTGCAACTTTCAGCCATAGCTGCCTTATTAAAAATGAACCTTTTATTTTAAAAACAGTACATTTTGTAACAGGAAAATCAATATACAGTAATCCAGAGTACTGCAGACAACAGCTGTAGGACATAATCTGATGACAGAAAGCTGAGAACAGCATTTTGGCAGTTATATGCTCAGCTAATCTTTCA
>KZ506906.1:3212-16805 GCA_002844005.1 Limosa lapponica baueri | reverse complement strand
TTTATTTTATATTGCAGATGGTTATCTGTGCCTACTGCGGACGCTGCAGAGTGCCGAACCAGGCCGCGTCTCTTTGCGATTAGACTCGCTAAACCGCCTTGAATGACAAGGTCTATTTTTGATGGATTTTAATTGTACGGTTGCCTTTCATTCTTTATTAATGCATTTCTGATCCTGTTTTCAGACTCCTATCCCTGATGTCAGATTAACCAGCCTACATTTACCTGGGTCTTCATCTTTGCCCTCTGTCGCCCCATTGACCTGTCTCTGTACCCAGCACACGTTGGAGGCAAAGCGGGTGAGCCCAGCTGGCTGCTTTAGGTGAAATAGCTGGGCTTATTTTCAGTCCCATTACTGTCCTGCCTGGGTGCTAATGGAACGGCAAATACAGCATCCCACTGGCTGTAAACTGAGAAATATCCAACCCCAGTACTTTTATGGTTGGCAACAGGCCGCCGCCGCTGCATTTTGAGCACTGCTTTTGCTCCTAATAGATTAAAATTTCTCTCGTATCATCCTTATCTTTGTTAATCCTGCTTTTTTAAGCTCAGGTCCTGGCTGGCCTCTCGCTTCTCCTCCCCTTCTCCTCTGGGACCAGCGCCTCCGCCAGCACATCAACCCAGCCACAAACCACCGCTTCAGCCCACTCCTGACCGTGGGCCCTCAGTGCCAGGCTGGCAGGCAGCTCAGCTGCACGGCCTCCAGTACAGCTGCTCGCCCTTAACTGGGGTTACTGGAGTGCCCGGCGCTGAGGCAGGTGCTGTAAAACACGGGACAGCCCAACCCATTGCAAATAAGGAGTAACCAACAAAGCAAAGTCCATCAATTTCCCTTAGAAAAAGAATAAAACCAGGTCCACAGGATGAGCTCAGCTCGCGGGGCACCCTCAGGGGGCGTAAGACCCCCACGGGCTCTGCCAAGCCCCCGGGAGCACGGTGCTCCTGGGAAAGGCCGCTTGGGCAAAAGCAGGTTTTTCCAGCTAATTCTGGATGGCGACTGTGAGAGTCCCAAGGCCTGGCCTTCAGAGGAGCTGAACACTTGTCGTTCCCTCCACCTCACCAAAGACTTGGGGGATTTAACATCTCTTAAAATGAAAACAAAAGAGCAGCTCTCCATCCCCACCGTAAGATCTGGCTGCCACACCAGCGGCGCTACGCGAGGCGGCAGGAGGCAATCCTGGGACTGACACACACCGTGCCCATCACTTGCCGTAAGCCCAGAGCTGCCGCTCCCCCCCCGCCATACGCAGGGATCTGAGATCTCTCAGCTCATCGCGTTGGGATATTTGGGATTCGATAAAGCACCAAGTTTTAAAGCCAAATCCCTCCTTCCCCGATTAGCACATTTCGGCACAAAACTTCCTTAAGATCCACCTACCTCTGATTAGCACAGACAGCCGGAGAGAAAGGAGAAGCTGCCGGTCACCAGTTCCTAGGCTTTAATTAGCTGTGTTATTCCCAAGGGATCACTGCAACAGCCAAGCTCTGTTGCCGGCTGCTGCAGCCAAGAACCAATTATATCAAAGTGCCACCTCTTTTTAACAGTAGGTAAAGATGTGTAGGGGCACATTTAATGTGCAGCTTTAATACCTTGCTCATTCACAGGCTTCCCCTCTTTGGAAAAATCCCAGCATTTCCTTGTTCAGCAGCTTAATTTTTTTTAAAACCTGTGCAGCCTCCTGCTCAAAAGGGTGTAATTGCCGGGGAGTATCTTTTATTGGCAGAGGCTCCGGCCAGCCCCTCCGTCCGCTGAGGCACAGAAAATTGTCAGGATTTCGGCTGCTGTGGCCTTAAGCCAGAGTCATTACAGGCTACCCTGACAAAGCAACATCCTTTGTGGATTAAAGGCCCTGAAACAACTGAAAACTAAAATAAACAACATTTTTGTGATTGTGCATGTTCCGTGGTAATCCCCCCAGATGGAAACCTCACCATTTGCAGCTCCAGCTCCAGCCTGGAGTCCCTGGACCTGCCCATTTCTCATCTGCCGGCTCCCGAGAAGATGATTTACAAAGCCAGATTCCTTAAGTGGACGCGGCAGGAATAGGTTTGCCTTTCCTAACTGCAGCTGTGACTCTGGTCCTGGCTCCCGGTGCTGCCTGCACCATCCCTCAGCTCCCTGCAGCGACTGGGCAGGCGCTGGTCTCTGGGTGCACAAGCGTGGGACCCCGTGACTGCCGACCAGGAACGGGACCCTCCACCAGCTGCAGTAAATGAGACTTCAAGCGCTCAGGCTTTAGTCGCATTCGGGATAAACACGTTGTCGGGCAGGTTATTTCTGTTCCATTTCTACCTCTGGCATGTGAAATGCAGCCCGGCCCGGTCTCAGTGGTGCAGGAGATGCTCCCGAGCAACACCCTCCTGCAGACAGACACATTGGAGAAGACGGGGGGAAATGGTATTATCTAGTCTGGGCGGTAGCCTTCTGCCTGGCTGCTGGAGCAGCTTCCTAAATGTATTCCTGGAGCGGTGCTGGCAAGTGCCAAGCGATAAAACAGGTCCCTGGAGAGGCAGCGGGGCTGTGGGCTCTGCCTAATTGCATTTGAGCACATCTTCTGAGAAATGCATCTTTCTTTATCCCAGCAAAGGCTGACACGTTTCCGTTAGCTCGTTTGGCTCTGATCTCCACCGTGGGGCACTTCTCTACCTTAGGAAAGTAGAATTGCAGCATTTGGAAACTTTGGGAAGGGAGAAGGCTGGAAGCTGGTGATTTACTGCTTATGGCCACAGCCCCTGACCTGCCCTTGAAGCGACAGTTCTCTCTGTGCCCCAACGTACCTGTGTGTCCCTGCTCCAAGCTCAAATACTGCTGAGGCCACGGCACTTGCAGCCAGCAGCAAGTTTACTAAGCCAAGATGTGACCGATGGCTCCTGATATGATTTTGCAGTATTAATGGAACGGTGTACGATGTACAGCTACCCTGGCCCCTCTTCTCACAGCTCATTCCCAATGTTGTCTTTCTAAAGGCAAACAGAGCAAACTGAGTGATTCATGAGAGGATAATGCATTTCTATCTGTGTGGTATTAGTATTTCTGGGATCTTACACATAGCATAGTCCAGTATTTATCCTTTTACACTCTGGAGCCCCCAGCCCCTTCCTCTGATGCCTCAGATGCTTCAACATTTGAATGAGCCCTCCAGCAGGCACAGCCTCAGTTTAATATTTAATGACCAAGACAACCACGTTTGGAAATTCCAGTCCCTAAGCTTTTAAGATGAGGAGCTTTCCACTGAAAATCTGGATTTCAAAATTAGAACTACTCCTCCTGGGCTCTGAATATTCACCCCAAATTCAGAACACCCCAGAATCTTCCGCAAGGGCATCCAGCCTGCCCAGCACTAAGCTCCCATGGCTTGTGCTCCAAACCCAGCCAGGGAGGAAAAACAAAGACCACAGAAACACTCAAGAGAAAAGCAGGAGCAGAACCGTGAACAGGCCAGAGAACGCGAGTTAAGAACCAGGAGCCAGCAGTGTATGAACCAGCACACAACGTGATCCTTTCCCTGCTGCCACCCAGCACACGCTGAAGCTCTCCCCCGATGCCTTCAGAAAGCCCCAGCTCCACTCGCCTCCCTGCACAAAGAGGGAGAACGACAAATCCACCCACGACGACTACAGCAAGGACGAGTGGGCAAGAGGAGAAAAAATAAATAAATGACGGCAGCGAGCAGCAGTTGATACCAAGGCCATATGCACGTACGTGGCCTTGTTTCTGCCCTGGCAGTTGCTTCGAGCCCTGCTGGTGCTGCTGCGCCGTGCTGCTGACGCTCTCTGCGCACTCGTTAGCATTTGGCAGCTTGAGCATCGCTTTGCCTGCGACTGAGCAGAGGGACGAGCTGCTTTTCAAACCGGCTCAGGTTCTCTGCTGGGAGCTCCTCGCAACGCACAGCCACAGCTCACCCGCCAGAGAATCGCTCCAGCCTGGCGGCATTCCCAGCTTCCCAGAAAGTGCAAAAGCACGAGGGGGACCTCAGCGTGCAAATCTCAGCAGCCCCTGCACTCTCCATAGCTGGGGGGGGATGCTGCAGATGGGGAGACTGGCCCGGGGAGCAGGAAGGCAAGGCCAGCGTATCCCTCGCGTGACTACCCCAGCCACAGAGGAGGCTTCAGGCAGGCGACTGCGTCCTCCCACCACCTCTGCACCACAGATTGCTCGCACGTAAGGAGTATGAGACAGTGTCTGAATCTACCACATCATCTCTGTTACTCATCTACCCAATTTCCTTAAGAAATCTGCCCATCGGTCTCCCCCTAAAAGCAAGCCGATTTCTCTGTAGCGACGCCTCGGCTTTTAGCTGGCAAGCTCTCCCACAAAACCCTCCTGCGCCAGAGCTGCACCGAGCAGCTGCTCCCTGCACTTTTGCCCTCATTAAGTATCACCCTTTTGATGCTTCAGGGCAGCAGTAAACACTATTACTGAGCGGCATTGTGTAGGACTGGCTTCATCGCTGAAGGTTGGGTTACTTTTATACTTTCGTCACCGAACTACTGGAGTGAAGATTAATCAATGGAGTAATTGCAGAACTCTGAAATCTGTCTGGCTAACCTCTCCTGTGGCCTTCACAGTCACGCAGCAAATCCAGCAGACTCCCACAGCGAGACGCTACCAACACAATGTCACAAAGGAAAAGCCATTAGTGAGCAATTACATTTCAGCAGGATTTCCCCTCTCCACCACAGCCTAATGAGGATAACCAATTCAAGAGGAACTGCTGCAAGGATGAATGAATAATGAGAGAAAGAGGATGGGAGTTCCTGCAATCCGGACAGAATAAGAAACAACCCCGTGAAGGAAAAGAAAAACACATATGCTGGAGCTCTGCTCCAAGCAACAGACAGATGTGGACGCTTGCTCACAGTTACAGGAGACACCAACTGGTTTCAAAAGCATCATAGAGGCCCAGGGCCAAGACAACGGTCGCTGCAGAGAGTGGACATGCACACGATCACTCCAGAAGTCAATTCAACTTTTGGGAAAGACTTCTGACTATTGACACCAGGTCACTGCAACAAAACACCGTACTTACAAAAGGGTTAGTACCTCTGTATATCCCACTAGATCCTGGCACACCATAAAAAAAAATTAATGCTTCCTTGAAATAAGAACATCTTAGAAGTCAAGTTTACCTGAACAGCTTATTTTTTGTTTAAGAGCTTAAGTAAAATTAGGATATCTTTTCTTTACAGTAATAAAATGCAAGTGGAAAAAAAATCTATATAAAAGCTACCTTCTATTTAATGGGAAAATGCAACTCTACAGATTCTGCCATTTGAAGAAATATCCGCCATGGTGGCCCTCCTTCGACCGCAGTGTCGGAGATGGAGAGCTCCAGTTTCAGGGTTATCTGTCACAGCACGACTTGCTCCCCCTCCTACAGGGCACCATGGCAAGGTAAGGCAGCTCAGTGCACGGCATTTCCTCACTAAACGGAGAAATACCCAATTACACTTACCTGCAACGGGCAGACTTGGCTGCAACTGTTAGTATTGCAAGTCAAAACCAGCCAGAGAAAAGCTCAGCAGGCAGCGCGCAGGTATTCAAAGGCCCAGCACTTTTTCTGTTCCCGCCGCTCTGTGCCTCGCTGGGGCTGCGGCAGCAGGGACCCCGTCTGTTCGCAGGGAGACTGGCTCTGCCCCATGGGCACGGGGGAGCCCTGAGCTCGCCCCCAGCTCTGCCCCTCACCCAGCACTCACCCACTGCGCTGCGATCGCGGCTGCGAGGGGCAGCGACCGCCTCCCATCACATCCACCTTCCTCCTTTCACCCGGACTTAGCACGTCTCGGTCGCAGCCCTGGAACAGAGCCTTGAGGGCTTCTTTGTATCTGCCTCTACAACGTACACATAATCTTTTCTTGTTAATTGCACAAGAAAAAGAAGTTTTTTCCTATTGCTTGTGGGGAGCACCCGGCTGGCTGAGCATCCCTTGGTATCTTTTAGCCACTGCGGTGAAAGGTAAGGTTGGATAGAGACTTGTCCAGGTGACAGACTTCCAGCAGTGGACTAGTAACCTCAGTTTAATCTTTCATTTAATTCAGAAAAAAAAAAAAGTTAACATAAATCAAAGGCTTTTGGGTCAAGGACTGATAAAACAAGGAAGTTATGACATCAAAACATTATTCAACATTATTTCCCTTTAAAAGAGCACTGAAAAAAATCAAGGCTTTATTTGAATAAATGTTACACAACATTCTTTATCATTTACTTCCCAGCAAACCTTAAAGGGTGAATCATATTTTCCTCATTCAAGTCTACAAAATGAAAGAGGCATAGTGACCATTCAATATACAGACAAGAAGGTAGCACGGAGCAAAGCTTAAATATTAAGCAACTAAAGCAAAAAAGTGAAAAGCAATACATTACTGTAATTCTCTATCATTAGAATATCCCTGACAATTTCATTTCAAAATGAAAATCTGGTTTCAAACAAAATGGCTGCAATACTTTCTGTGAAAACAAACACAAATACAGTTAGCTACCTTGTCTATTTTTATGCTATTTGCTTATATACCCATATTCTCCAATGCAGAGACCTGCATCTCTCTTAAGCATATTTTTTGTATTTCAGCTGCTGCGCACAAGTGCTCGGGAAGGTGAGGACAGGAGAGCACTGGCCAAGAGTCAGATGTCACACAGGCAGGCACTACTGGCTTCTACTTACAACATCAAGCAGTTTTCAATCCCATGTGCAATCACCCTGCTATTACAGTCCTGGGCCTTTTTCCTGAGCAGAAACTGTTTTGTGCCATGTTGTTTGGTGGTTATTTTCTGTTTGGTTTTTTTTTTCTTGTGGTGGAGGGGGGTAAAAAATGTAATTTATTAGGCCAAGACTCTCATTCCTTGTCAACACAATCGGGGTTTGGTCTCTGGAGGTGAAAGGCCAGCACATACACGACATCGCTTCCCCTTTCCTCAAATCGGAGGTCTTAATTTTTCTAACTTGTAGTCAAATCTGAGGCCACGAGCAGGACCAGACCGCTGATCCTCTTCGACTGGCGAAAAGGAAAAGCACTGTAGAAGAAACATTAATCTCAAATTAAAAAAAAAAATAAATGTAGCTTATTACGAAAAATGGTACAATTTGAACTTACTGTACACCATTATATAGCTATTTTTTAAGAAGGAGGCAGTAAGTATTCAATTTCTGGCTTTATAAATAAAGAATTTTCCTCTGAAAAATAGAAACTGAACCAACACGAAGCACGAGCTGCCTCAGTAGGTGTGTATTGCTGATACACCTATCCTGGATGTGGATGCCCGTCCCAGCCTCTCACTTCCCCCCGCTCCGATTGTTTAACAAGTATAAACCTGTTGCCAATATCAAAGCCAAATGATAGAGTTGTCCTAACTTCAAATTCTCTGTGATTAATTCAGGCTCCATACACGAAGGCTGTGAAACTGCCTTTGTGCTGGTACAGATGCCTCTCAGAAAGGTATCTCTGTTTTTAAATGATCTAGACAAAAGATGCTCTGTTTTGTCCAATCGAAACAAGATATTAGTAAGGAGGAAAAGAGTTTACTACAAGTCTTTTCACTTCTATAAGAAACAAAAATTTGACTTTTAGTAGATTATGTGCACATTTTCATTTCTTCAAAACAAATACTTATTTTCCCAGGTTATATAATAAATCCCCTGCTAAGAACTTTGTAAGAAATGATACTGCTGAGAAAGTGTGCACACAATGCCAAATAATCAGTGACACATAAATTAATATTTAATAACTCAATATTTCAGCAGCGTGTCCAGCATTCACAAGCTCCACCAAAATAACTCTCACCGAACACCTTTGAGGGAGGGGAATAAAATGGATAAAACCCACTGGGTTTCTTTCTTTTTGATTTACAGCTATTCAAAGAAGTCAATGCAACTCAGATCAACAACCATCAGAAACACTAATAAAATCTTTGCTCTACTAGTTACCTATCTGAAAAATATTTATGTCAAAAGGAAAAATTAACCCATGATTTGAACTAGAAATGCCATTCCATTTAATTACTCTCCATTCATGATTCCCATCTTGTTATAGTATTATAAGCAAAATGCTGCTCTCTGCGTTGTAGCCCTTCTTAACGTTATTCCACAATCCTCAATTCCCTAAGTGTTACAATAGCATAAATAAAATGCAACCATATTCACACAGAAGGAGCTTTCCCATAATACAGAGATACATGGAGTTTGTGGTCACTGTCCTTTCCATCACCTCTATGGGAAATATTGGTCTCATATAGCAGGACTGTTCATATTTTACAATACAATTGGTTTTGGACATGCTTTTGATCACAGATCACAGCTCTGCTAACACCTGCACTAAATACTAACTAAGCCTCATAGAATGGAAAATTGCAATGCTAAAGTTAAGAATTAAAATAAAAGTTCAAAAGTTACAGTCAACTTCCCAGGCAATTGGCTCCATCACTGGCACCTATCAAAACATACAAACGTGACTGTCACATTACAAAAAAACCCAGTTATTTGCAGTGATTCTTCATACTAATAATTCAAGTGGTTCCTTGCATGTAAGTGTCATATAGTCTTTAATAATTTCATGCGTCATTTATTGCAAAAAAGTTTTATAAAATATTTCCTAACATCTTTTTAAATTTTAAAGAAAATGTACATTAGGTACAGGTGCCCTAACAGGGTGCGAGGGGGACCTTTAACATATTTACCCCCTTTCCCCTTCAAAAAATGTTTACTACTTGGTGAAGATTTCAGAGGAAAAATAGGACAATTCAGTCTCAGATTTCTTTCAGTCCTGATGAGCTGGTGCTCTTCGTGGCAGTGTAGTGAGGTTCCATAAAAACAGCAGTTGACTAGTGTCTCTGAGCTGAAAAGGGGAGAGAAAGGGAAAATGGTTAAATGTCTTCCAGGATATATTGCAAAGTAGGTAAGCAAAATCTGAGGTGGCCAGAAAAGCTACCAGTTCACCTGCTTTGTGCATTGTGTGCAGAAGACCAAAAAAAAAAAAAAAAAAAAAAAAATTTACATTATCGCAAGACATACACAAGTGAACAAACTCCTCAGTTGACTGGAGTTTCAAGCGAAGGTACCATACCAATCTAAGTTATGTCTCACCCCATTTCAGCATCCAGAGAGAATTTATATTTTTTAAGACATTTAAGGATAGCTAACAAAGGAGGGAGATTAATATACAAAGTCTATACGACGCTGTGTAGCTCACAGTGCAAAGCTAAATCTGACGCTGTAATGCCATTCCAAACGCACGACCTAAGCGTGCACGGGAGCACTGAAGTACAAAGCTGCTAATCATGTTTCTTTTCCATTACTGCTTACGTTTTCCCATTTGCTCCACAGAACTGAAATAAAATGATGATAAAGCAGGTAGAAGCAGTCCAAGTAATAACTGCATGAGGCCACCAGCAGCCAGTAACCCTCAGGGCAGTGCAGGATCAGCACAGTCTGCACTGACCTGCCTCTTGTGTAGCCTGGAAAATTCTGGAATATCCTAAGTTGGAGGAGACCTCTGGAGAACATCTGCTCTAGCCCCTCTGCTCAAAAAACACACAGGAGAACAAAAAAGGTTCCAACAGGACCAGGCCAGTCTTGTGGATTTCCTTTTACCACTCTGTTGAGCTCCAGACTCTTAGGATTATTTAAGAGGTACGTATACATCTTCCAGTACTGACAACAGCACTGTTGTGAATAACACAACTGAATTTAAATTAAGAGACTCATAGCACGGGCAAGAAAATTCTAAAGTTCTTTCTAAACAGACAACTCTTCTGAATAATATCCAAAAGAATATGAAAAAATATGAAGTAGTTAAGAGGAATTTGTGAAAATGGTCCAACCACAAGAGGAGGCAGGGAAGACAAAGGGAGTAACTATGGAGTTTCTCAATTGCTCAGTTGCTCACTGTGCCACAAAAGGACAACATAAAGCACAGAAAAATAGTTCATTTTATATCCTATACAATGCAGTAGAATTAAAATAGGAATGAAATTTTGGGAAAGCTGAAACAGAAGAAATGAGGACTAATTACGAAATTTAACTGATCCAGGCAAAGATGCACTGAGCTGCTACGTGCTGACAGTAGACAAGCAGGCCAGTAAGTCCATATTTGGGTATGATACTCAGAATTGATGTTTAATTAAACTTATTTTAGCTATGGTCGACTCCCAGGTGCATGAGATAAACCTGCAGAGCCTCTACAGAGAGAAGGATACTACATGAAGTTCCACTGTGTTCAACAGTACTTACTGTTGGTGCAGGTAACTAAACACCACAGTATTCCAGGCTGCAAAACAACCAAAATTGGGTATTAAAGCATACGATCAATAAGAAATTCTACAAGGTAATATTAATATTAAATTAGCATCATGTGTCCATGAAGTATTGCAAAGAGAAGCTTTTATAGTATGTCAGAGAACCAAACTCTATTCAGAAACGTCAAAAATCCCATAAAAAGTTGGATGACATTTCAGCCAGTATGTCCGCACTTCCAATGTCAAGCCTCAGTGACACTATTACTACCCAGCAAACTTCTGTGATCTACAAAGGAATAAACGAGAGAAGAATTTGGTGCAGCTACCCGAGCGTGCACACAACCACTACCAGGCCTAAGGAAACGACCAGTTCACTAAAACATGGGTGCTCCCTCGTTCTGAGGGCTGGCAGTTCTCCTGTTCACACCCCATCTACCAACTCAGCAATCGATGCAGTGATTTTCAGCATCCATACTCGGCAAAGTCTGTTTGTTACAAACCAGGCACCCCTGCTCCTGCCCAGGTCAGGTCCTGCAGCTCTTGTACTATTCCTGTCTTACCACTGAGAGATTCCAGAGTGCCCTTCACGAGCACCAGGAGCTTCACTTCTCCCAGTGACATTTACACGCCATCCCTAGTGACCCCAGAAACATCACCAGTCTGATCCTCTGTTTGTCCAGTCTTCTGTTTTACCAGTTTATAAAAACTGAAACCAATGCTTATCGAGTATCTAATCCCAGACCTAATGCAATGATAGAGTACTGGATCAAACTTCTTAATTTTAATAAAGTAAAAGTAATGACTTCTTCATGTAAATCAAGCTCCCTTTACACCAACTGTATGTTCTCCTCTCCACGACAAAAAAAAGATACAAGAGACACGCATACACCCATGATGGATCCAAGGAGTAAATACATATTTGGGCTAGAATTCCCAATAATGTTCACTAACTGCTTGGCTTATAAACACGTGCTTTAAATTTCCTTAGGCACGCACTGAAAGTTAAGCATGCTTGTGAAGTGTTACTGCCCCAGATCAGGGCTTTGGAAAGGAAACAAACCAACCAACCAACCAACTAAACCCAAAGAAAACAAACTTCATTTTCCTAGAAGAGTGGCTCCCTGACTCTGGTCCATGTGTCATCTGTGAGTTTCTCACCGAGACCTTCCTGCTCATGTTTTCAATTCTTTTCCATGTTCTAGGTACTAAACTTCTTTAAGAAGACTAAAATGTTACTAAATTCTTTCCTGATTCTGCTGTTACACATCAGCAAAGGCAGGAAGCTGAGCCTGCAATCACAGGCAGCCGATGAACTGCCCACAAGGTAGATAGATCCTAAGATGTGATCCACCCAGCAAAAACGTTTGAGGATTGCTGGTTTAAGAGGCATTACACCTGTCAAGTTATTTAACCTGATCATGTAATGCAAACCTTCAAGAAGCCATCCTAAAGAGAAACTTAGTGTGGATCTCTTCCATAAAATATATATCAATCCTGACATCAGGTTAGGTCAGGGAGAATAGCTGTATCTGCAGTGTTCAAATAGAAGAGCTGAAAAAATCCCAACACGTAGCTTATTACCTCTGTCCTAACCTGCTTGCAGATGATTAGTTAATAGCATAGTGCTCCCTTCACTTAAGGTGGGGCTTAAACCAGACAGACCTGCCGATTTCCCTGATATCTCCAGTGCCCCCACTCTGAATCCACAGTGGTCTGTCAGACACTGTAAGGGAGCAGCAGGACTCGTCAGCCTGATGTAAAATGCTGCCATTTGTTGAGACCTACGGTACAAAAAAATCCAGTTAACAGGAGTAAAGTATTGACCATGGTTTGAAAAGAAAACAATTAACCTCCTCACCTGCCTGAATTCTTACCAGGTGTACTACTCCTGCTTCCCCGACAAGAGCATACCACGAAAAAACTATAATAAACACTCACAGAAAAATCACATGCTAACTTTTTTGACCTTGAACTGGACTTTACCAGGAGAGTTAAAGGGAAATTACACATCATTAGCAGATGTGTAAAGCAGCAGACAGCAAAACAAAGTCTCTATGCATACAAACATCTCTGCAGACACTCTAGTGCCCACTGAAGAACTTGGTGCTGGAAGTCGGAGTGATACTATCAAATTTTGCTGGACAAAGTAACAGATTCTAATTCATGGTGACCGTGACCTTTATGTACTTTAGAGTGAAAAAAGCAAACTTAGGGCACTATCTGTTGGTTACTGAGAGCATTTTACATCCATCGTGCAATCAAATGCAGCCTTGATAAACCAGATTTTTTCATATGAAAAATGCAAACAAGTGTGATAGCAAGGCAGACAACGTGTCATTGCTGCAACACAACTGGTAGCAAAATCCAGTTAATCATTACTTTCTTCCACATCTTAGATCTGTCTTGCTTTCGAAAATGTGAGAACCACCAGCTCTTCCTCCTCTTTTTAGGACGTGACTCAGATGAGACACTAGTTTTCCCCTCTAGGTAAAAACCATAAAGATGAGACTGTGCCGCCTTCTGGGCTTTGTATCATCACACAAAACTATGCGTGTACACTAGATTTGTTATGGTCAAACTAGCAAGAATTTCTTTATTATAGTAATTAAACTTGCTTAAAAGAGAAGCAGGTGAGTCACAGTTGTGGAGTATATTGGAGTTGCTTTGTATTTTGCTTCTCATTCTTTATTACAAGTATTAAAAAAAACTGTTCCCACTTGGCTGCTCACAGAGTCTTTAAACTGAAATTCAAAGCCTTCTTGCCAGTGACATTATCATCTTTGTTGAAGTGATTATAGGATGGGAGAAAACTGAGACAATGGAAGGCGAAAGAGAAAATGGACCACTTGCTTTCAAGGATGTTTATGATATGGAGGCAAAAATCCAGAGAAAAACTAGATTAAAAAATATAGGCTTATTAATTTCAAGAGAGTGTTTCTAACTATTGCAGAATCTCACTACTCCGATACATACTAACTATACACTTGTTACCTGCATGTTTGGCAAAATTAATGAATACAAAATATTATATACGGGAACCTTTGTATAGTCACAGTGAAGCTGACTTCAGAGTGCTGCATAAAGATTTAGCCCAGACCGGTGAGGAATAACCTTGGGCTGGATTGCTATAAGGTGTGAAAACTCGTTACAGGATGTCTGATCTGCCCAGTTAAAATATAGTTGGTTTTACACTGGTTTATTTGAATCAATAGCAGAGTTTTGTATAGAAAAGGTTTAGGGCAGGAGTATACAAGATTAGGCTCCTCAGATATAGTGATTGAAAAATAAAGCCACACACGTGCAGTCACGTATCTTATTCTCCTTGTGTCGTGGAGGGACGTTTCTTACCCCGCGGGTTTCCCTGGT
>KZ506905.1:21244-45772 GCA_002844005.1 Limosa lapponica baueri | reverse complement strand
TGTAAATACACAAAAGTTCTTGTGTGACGTAACCCTCCAAAAGCATAATTATAGAAATCTACATAAACTGTAATTTACCTTAAAATCTTAAACTCTGAATCCAGATCTTTCTGCAAGTGTTAAATGCTGGAAAAGCAGAGCTAGCTGAGTATATTACTGGTGATGGAAGAACTATGCAACAGGAGGAGACCCCTTCACATCTCTGGTCTGGCTGTGACAGGGAGCAGTTGAGATGGGAAGAAAGTTCTTGGTGCGTTGGCAACAGTTTTTGGTAAAAACAAGTGAAATTGAGCTGGCAAGAACTGGTCCTAAACAAAGCGCTGGGTGCTTCTGTATTGCTGATGAGTAAAAACAAGTATATGGTGAGGTTGTTCCTTGATGTCCCCCAGAGCGTGCATCACCCTGAGCCTTGCTAGTAGGGGAATGAAGAAAGGAGCCTGCAGACCTTGTGTTTGCTTACCTTTTGTGGCAAATGTGTCCTAATACACTTCAGAAATGTGATTGTACATAAGGATTACATTAAGTTGTGGCTGTGAAAGGAACTAAGTTATTTCTTTGGAACAGAAGGCATTAATTAAAGGGGGAGATGACATTTATGAAGCACAGCACAAAGAACAAGTTTGTTGTCTTTCTTGTATAATACAAAACTTTTTCATGGCTTCCCATGTTTTCTTCAATGAATGCCTGGGCCTGCGTTGCCTAAAGGCAGCTTAAACCAGCTATTCATGGGCCCCACGTGTATCTGGAAGCAACACAGCTGGGTCTGGTGTGTGATGGGGGGTTGAGGAACTCACCCAGCTTGTTGAAAGTAAAATATATTGTCTTCTGTAAATCCATGTTGTTGTGAAATGCACAGACCTGTCTTTAAAATTCTGAATGTTTGTGGTATCACTGACATGATGAAAACTACGGTACTGGGTTTTTAGCTGTCAACATGTATATTTGGAGACTTCAGATGTTAACAAGATGCTGCATTTTTATGATTGCATCTCACTGTAGATTTTTCAGTGGCTAAGTAGCATTTAATTAAATCTTGGTCTGCTTTTGCAGAATAACTAAAAAAGCAGCACAAAGAATAACAAGCCCTTTCACAGTCTCTGTGCTTACACCTTAATTATCAATTGCATTTATTTCACTTGTGCCAAACCAAGGGTCAACCAAGAAGCCATATTTGGACAATAAATGATCTTGTCCCTGAAAAAAATCTGTAAAGGTTGCAATAGCATCTTTTTTTCAAGCTAAAAGCATGTTTTGAATTAAGTCTTTGTTTCCTAAGACCAATCTGAAAATAAGAGAAAGATAGCTCAATGAATAAGCACCCCGGAGGTAAGCTAAGCAAAATCTGAAAACTGGAAGGGAAAAGTCATCAGGTTAAACATGCAATGGGGAAAGCACTGCACAAATAGTCTTTGTGCTTCATTGTTTAAAAACTGTTATAAGAGCTTTTTTTCCTCTTCGTTCTGAGATGCAGCATCTGCTGCTTTTCAACAGGATGGTTAAGTTTTATCCTGAGGCATGTTGTTATAAACCATATTGCTTCTGTGGGATGTGTTTTTAGAGTAGTTCTGAGCAGTTTGCAGATACTGGGACTATACACTTATATTAATTAGGATAAAATTAATTCATCTAATAATGTAAGCCTGCAGCAGGCTTACATTAAAATGGAAGAATGAATCTCTGAGCAATTAGAAAAGAAGATTGTTTGGAAGTGATGTTGAATGTGCTTAGAAATGGTCTTTCTGAAATACAATCCTCTGTAGAGCGTGGCATCGAAATACAGAGCTTAGTTAAAATTTCAATGGATCTGCTGTCCCTTTGAAATTTGTTTTTTCCATTAGGATTTTGAAAAGAGTCTTAAATTTAGCCTCGGTTTGAATATGTGTTTGGAGTGGGTTAGAGGAGAGTTTGTTTGGGTGCAAGACTTAAGGGCTGTGTTATGTGTTGAGCAAATACTTTGGACTGGCAAACTGTTTGTACGCGTGCAAATGATTTCTGAAGCAGTAAGGTATATTATAACATAGCAAAAAACAAAAGTGCAAACTATTCTGACTTCTCTTTTCCTTACTTCCTTTAGAGTGCTGTATATTGGTCTTGCCTGTAATACAGCTCGATATATTTACATCTCGTATCTGGAAAATGCCTGGACTGTTCTTCCGATGGAAGTGCTTCAAGGTATGACAGTGCAGTAATGCCCTTCCAGTATAATAAGATTAGGTGCTTACATTTATCTTGTTTTCAAGTGAATTGTGATTAAGTAAAATCTGATATTTCTCGTATTTTTTTTGGCCACAAATATCCCGGGATATCCAGGGTCATAAAACACTACTGTTTATCTTGGGAAATATTTGACGTCAAAAGGGCGGGTTTGCATTTGATTGTGCACAGTTCTCTGTTTATTCAAACAGAACTGTGTGAGACCAACACACCCTTTAACTAAACAAAGAGACAGAAGCACGAGCTGGGTACACACCTACTGCAAATCCTGTTTGGTGGTAAACGCGAACTTCATTAAGTGCAAGAGGTCGAGTTTCTTGAAAGGATGCTGTAAAAAAAATAATAAAATAGCATAGTCTGAGTCATTCTGTCTCTGTTAAAATATTTTGTAGTTTTTCAGTTGTATTGGTCGATCAATACCTTTGGACTATAGAATTTTCTTTTTTTAATAGCTAAAGAGGAATTTCTTTCAGTAGCTTTGTTTGTGCTACTACAGCTCCTTTAAGACACTTGCCCTTTAACTAATTTAATTAGAAGGACAGAGGTGTGGTTTATGAAAAGTATGTTGAGCCCTGTTTTCAAGTGGTGGTGTCAAAAAAGTCTGTAAGATCTTTATTGTCATGTTAAAGTATAAATTGTTCTAACTTACATTTTCCGACATTTTTCCATGTCTTTGTAGTGGGTACCACTTCTCAAAACCAGGAAACATCTAAACTATTTTACTTTCTGTTTCTTCAGTATTTGAAGAATACTGAAGTATTTGGATTTGTAAGCTTGCAAGGGAATGGTTAATTTAAATGCAGAAAATCTTTTCCCTGCCTTTAAAATTGTACTGTCTTTATTAAAGCCACTGTTTTGGCTTTATACAATACAACGTCGAAAATTTTCCACAGATTATACTTAGAAGGTTTATTCTTCTATGTGCGGCATAATTTGACTTTGCATTAACTTTTTCTACTGTATTTACAGAAATCTTTGTAAGATAGTTTTTAACTTGAGTTATAAAATGCCATTGGTGAGCACAGCTGTTTGTGTCCTGGCTCCTTCCCTCCCTGCTAACAAAAACAGTTTATTGTATTAAAACTGCCACAACAGCAAGCTTCTGAATTTTGTTATTAAAAATGTCCCAAACCACAACTATTGATCATTCATCATTCATACTAAGCGCTAAAATATGAAAATGTCACAAAGAAGAATATGTATGTGTTATACTCTTGCCTGCGTGTACATCTAGGGGTAACAAATGATGAATACAAAGCTTTGGATATTTTCTAGGTAATCCTGTTTTAAAGACACCCCAACTCAAAATATAGAAAGAAAATAAACAAAAAACCTTGTGTCTCAACAGTACAGCCCTAAGTTTGTGCCCAGATGCATCATAGGAGTGCAATCAGGGCTGAGAAAGAAGTTTCTATTACTTTGAATCTTGTTTTTATTCTGTTGAAATTTCAATATGAATTGTTTCATATATAAAGCAAACCTTTGCTTTTACAGCAAGGCTCTGAGGGAGCTGTTTTGGTGGGGTTTTTTTGTGTGGTATAATCTTGAGTAATCGAGATATAAAGAAAAAACTAAGGACCTTCAAAATAATACTTTCTCGTAAATGTATCTGCCAGACTTTATCTATATCTAGCCACTGCTGAATCATGTCCACTTGGGTTAATCTTGCTGTTTTCAGTTATTTACATTCAGCAAATGAGAAATTTAAAAACAAAACAAACACACATACACACACCACAGATGCACACCCCCCCCCACCCAAAAGCCTTTTCGTGTTCTGTGTGCACTTTTTAGCCTGCATCTAACATGGCTTATTGGTGTCCATAGTGTCCATGTAGTACACTATATGTCCATGAGGTCCATAGGTACACTATATGTGTGTCTGATTACTGCCACTACATTTGTTACGTTCCCGTAATCTCCTGCAGTGTTGCTGAATGGGAGGTCAAGTTTGTCTTCCTAGAAGTACTCTTGACTTTCCCCCCGGCTCAGCTCCCCCACACTTTATTCTTTCCCCTCCCTTGCTCTTACTGGTTTTAATTTCTTCTTGATCCATTATTTCTTTTGCAGTAGTTACCAAATCCTGTTTCTTTGGTGTTTGCTTTCTCTCCGACACGTCCGCTGAATCTGTCAGTAGGTATAAGAGGTGACACCTTAATGACATTTGGTGAGGTAGAAGCTCTCATTTTTAAATTAGTTTGTTGAGAGAGAGAGGCAAGAGTTGTAGCTGCTTTGTATATGTAAGGGTTAGAAGTATCTAAAACCAAAAAAAGAGTAGATTATGCAGAACACGTGGGTACCGTGTGGGCCACGTGACTGCGTCAGGTTTATAGGTCTTTTAAATCCCTTGGTGAAGTCCTTGTTATAATTGTAGATAACGTTTTTTCCATGAAGCTGCCAAATTCTATGTAAATTCCATTTCCATCAGCTGGAGGGGTTTTAAGGTCAACAATAGTTTCAGCTGACTTCTGTAAAGAATTTATTTTTCTTTTTAATATGCTTCTGCAATACAAGAAGGATTATTCCCATGTGTTGTGCTGAAGGGCATGGGGAGATTTCCGGAAGATGACTCTGCAAACTGCATCTATTGATTGTAATAAGAACCATGCTGTGTTTCAGTTGCTGTCAGTATAATGAGGGTGAGGAGGACTCTTTAAGAACATTTCACTCTCAAAAGAGTAAATGAGGAAATTTAAACTCACTTCTTAATTTAGAGGTTTGAATCTGTGTGCCGAATTGACTTGCACATGCAATGTCTGAAAATAAGAGCTGAGGCTGAATCTTTAATAACTGAAAATTCTGAGACATCCTTGTAGGCAAATATGTATAGTGTGTATGTATGTCATTGCTCTGCGAACATGCAGTCTTGTTCATTTTGCATTTAGCAGATTAAGTTTTGATATGCTAGCTAGCTGCAAATTATTGTTCCAAAGCAATGGTCCAAATTCGCTGGTAAAACTGTGGTAGCTCACTGATTTGCATAACAGGATTTTTCTGGAGTACAAAACTGTATTGATAACCTGAAAATTAGCTATTTTCACTTAGCAGTTATCCTACAAACTCCAAAACAAGTACTGTTCTAAGACATGACTCTTGCTGATGCTCCAGCAACACAGTTATGTCTAGAGAGCAAAAAGCTTGAGTCTTTAACTGGCAATAATTAGAATATATTTTTCTTGAAATAAATTTGGCTCCACAAATCTTCAACTCTTAGTTTATATATAAATTATCCTGTTTGCTAAACATTATTATTTTGAGCATAACACTGGGATTGGTACACTTGTTGGAGCTATAGTCCAGATGCTGAAATGGTGATTACTGGTTTTAGCAAATAATGTCACAATATATATATAGTGAACAACTTCTTTTAAAGAAAGAATTGTGATTAGCAGTAATCCAGACCAGACTTCTTGTAAAAGCTGCTGTAAAAACTGTTCCAAATACTCATTGTTGTATAAATAATGATTAAAAAAAATCACATTAGTGATGTGCACATACTTTAAAAAAAAAACCAGGAAAGAAAAGCCCATACCTTTAAAGGCAAGTGAAATAAGCTGGTTTAAAGCTATGGATTTGTTTTCAGAGGAACAGGAACACTATGTTCTATCTGGATTGTCTAGTAAAGGTAAAAACATCCAAGAACCTGTTGGTTAAGTAGGGCCTTTTGTTTTCAAACAATTGTGCTTCACGGTTCAAGTAATTTCTGATGTGTTTTTGATTTGCCTGCCTTTAATACTTTACTTACTCTTTAATAGCTGATAAACCTGAATGTTTTATATTAATTGATAACCTTTCTAAAACAAAATGACATTATCTGTATTAGATTACCTTTGCTTTGTTATTGGGATAGTTCTTGGTTGCTATTTTCAAGGCCTATGTGAATCTGTGTTAAAAAAAATAGATAGTGAGTTTTAAAACTGAGCTTTTTGGATTGAAAATCTGAGTTTTAAAACCTTAAACTGCAAGTGGTAAGGTAAAATACACCCATCCTAATGTAAGCCTTTTATTTTTCAAGAAGATGATATACTATTGGCAAAACCAGCTCCACAATGTGTAAAGGTGGCCTTTACAAACCCAAAGCTTGAGAAATTTTTATTTAGATTTGGAATGAAAATGAATGTACGGCTTAATGGACATCTAACATGTCTATACCTGAACTGTATCGATTCCATACAGTGCTATTTATCCTTTTACAAATAAGCAAAACCCAAGTTTTTCTGTATGTTACAAAATCGTGTGTGTTCTTGCTCGTATGAGTCTTCAGCCTAAATGCGTAAGTAATTATGGAGTGTCCAACTGTTGATTAGTAAGTCAAGTGTAGAGGACAGAAACATGTTGACTGAATCATCAGTTGTGCCAACGTTTTTTTTAAAACCGAGGCAGTAGAGCGCAGGCATTGGTAAGCTGTGATGACTATTTTTAATACTACTCAAACAAGAAGAAAATATTCCCACTCAATCTGAGGGTTGCAAAATAGTTCAGGCTTATTTAATGTGTGACAAACTACAAAACTGTGGGGTGGGTATTCTTTTTTTTTTTTTTTTTTCCCCAACTTCTCCACAACCCTGCCTTTTCCTGTCCTGTTCTTTCCCACTCCACAAAAACCCCACCAAGCAGGTGCTTGAAGGCGAGGACTCCACCTGGAGCATCTTTCTGCACGCTGCTGGTCAGTCACTGCCTCATCCCCTTAGCTGTCCTTCTTCTCCCGTAGGAAAAAATGTTCGTAACCCTGAATGTACAAGGCACGTAGATTCACAGTAGACTTCCCGAATCTCTGCTGGAGAGCTGGGGCTGCTGTTTATAGCAGTGAGGACCTCTGCTCTGCTGTGCTGGGTCCCCGGCGCAGGAGTGGGTGACATGCGAGGCGGCAGCAGCGTGCGGCAGCGCCTACGCAGGATGCCGTCATAGCGGGAGGAAGGGCATGCTGGCTCTGCCTCTAAATAGCAGGCGTGAAAATCAGCATCTTTGGCCTACCCTGAGGAGCTTGCCTGCTTTTCCCGTCTGGACCATTCAGCGCTAAAGGCAGAGCGTGTTGGTGTTGAGTTCAGAAAGAGTTTGCCTGGAGGCGGGTGATTTGGCGGGGGGGCGGGGAGTGAGAAGGGCAGGAGGGAATTAATTCTTGCCTCTGAAATGACATGGATATCTCTGATGCCGTTTGGATTTTATGACCTTTGCACTGCCTTCATTGTGGGAGTAAGGAGACCGCTGAGAGGCATCAATGCTTTAATTGCCTGCAGCTTATGAAATCAGGACCGTATTTCAAAGGCCCTGGGTCACTCTCGAAGGGACAAGGAATCTGGCAGAGAGACTTTTAATGTGCTTTACTTAGTCTTCCTAGGGACTGTGTCTCAAGAAGAGACATGAGATCATCTTAGAGGGAAAAAGAGCTATTGACAGACTCTGCAGGAGAAGGAGTCATCCTGTCTCCCTGTGGCTTGGTTGCCAGTATCCCATTACCAAAAGCTGATTTGTACTTCACAGACATTTGTCAGTGAGGGGATTTTGTTGTTGTTGTTCTCCAACGCATGCTCCAATGGATGAGGGCAGTTGCTGTGATGTTGTGTCAGTACACTCTGGACCCTGTACTCTTCACAATGTTTCATCTCTCTAGGTGTCACGCATGCGGCTATATGGGCGGCTTGTATTTCGTACCTTAGCGCGGCAGTGCCTCCGGAGCTGAGAACATCAGCCCAGGGAATCCTGCAAGGCCTCCACTTGGGTCTGGGCAGAGGATGCGGGGCTATGGTTGGAGGAGTTTTGGTCAATTACTTTGGTAAGCAAAAATTGTATTGAAGACTTTTATTTTATTTAGTGAAGTTCTGGGTTTACTGAACTACCAGCCTTAAATTTATTTATGCTTAAGGTATTTTTCTGTTTTAAAGAGTAATACACTTTGTGTAAATCATGGAATCATAGAATGGCTCGGGCTGAAAAGGAGATCTCTGGTCCAGGCCCCTGCTCAAAGCAAGGTCAGCACTGAATTCAGACGAGGTTGCTTATGCCTCTGTCCTTTCAGCATTACAGATTGATTAAACATGTTATGCCTCGATATTTTTAGCATTACATGAGCAGATCTCCAACCTGATCCGTAAGATGAATGAATCTTTTGTGACAGAATAGGTTGATACTATGCAGCCTCTCAATGAACAAATGAAAATCTAATTACTTGGTTAAAAAGCCTGTTGAAGTGTTGGGGGAGGAAAATGTAATGAAACAAGCTAATAAGAGTCTACATGGCACAATATGTACCCAAGGAGCGCTAATTCTGATTCATTTTATTAAGTCAGTAGATTCTCAATTAAAAAAAAAAATAAATCTCATTACAGGTCCTGCTGCCACATTCAGAGGAATAGGGATGGCTTGTTTAGTGATTCTTCTTCTATTTGCACTGATCCAGTGGCTGTTGGTTCCTGATGAAGAAGAAGGTAAATATTCATGTCACTAAGACACTTCAAAATTAGAGCTGGTGAAAAAAGGTATCTCTGAAGCTGTTTTCCTGCAGCTTTTATTTTGGATGTTTGGTGCCTTTACTCAGATTTTGACAAGACAGTGTTTTCGAGGGGGAAGTTTTTTCCTGAGCAATGATAGAAGTTGAAGTGGTGCTGCTGCTGTAGGAACGGCAGCATTGAGTTCTTGGATGTCGACTTGGATGTCGACTTTACTACCTCTATGTCCTCTCAGTTCTGAGAATCCCTTAGGTTAGTCTTAACAGCAGTAGTGAGTCATTTCAGTTGCATCAGTTCTTTAAGGTCACCTTGACCACTGCACGCTCTCATATTCTACCAGTCTGAGCCACCTCTGCCAGAAATTGTAGAGATGGCTTCAGAGAACAGAACTTTTATAGCTGCTGCAGTTCTGTTCTGCCACCGGAGAAATCTTCCCTCAGGTGGATCTTGAGCTTTTTCATCTCCACCTTTATCAATATAAAGCCTAACAAGAAATGAAATATTGGTGCAAAGTTAAAGATTTAGCATAAATCTAATTCTTGCAAAGGCAATAAAAGTGTGGGAAATTCTGAGAAGTCGTGAATTTTCGAGCTGCTTTTTGCCCAAATGTTACTTTCCAATATAAGCTTTGAGTATGAAATGAAAGTCAGTCCTCTTTAACTGGAATATTAAATGCATTGTCCTTGACTAGTTATCAGTTTGCCTGTACTGAAGTGTTCAAATATTTATTTTGCTAGAATTTTCTTCACCTCTGTTCAAATGATAATGGCAAAAATGGAAAGGTGAAAGGGGTATCTGCTACTTCATTTTCCCATCAACTTTCAGTTAATTACACGTGAACCTGCAAAAGAATAGTTTGTTCTTAGTGGCCTTATTCTATTTAGTTTGTTTCAGTCTTTGGTTTTCATTTAATACACACTACCCATCTTAGCAGTGTGTATATTAATACTAAGCATGGCAGTAATTAAGTTATTTTAAACAGGACTGGTTGGATGAGTAAAACTAATCATGTGGTCAAGTGTGTGCAGGATTAGTCTCTTCGTTTCTTCACTACTAGAGAACATCCAGCCATTGCTTAAAATATCTAGTACTATCTAAGAGTTTGTAAACAAAATAGGCTTTTATAATTTTGAAAAAAAGATCTTTATAATCGGTAAAATATTTCTGCTTGGAAAAAATATTTTCTCAAGATTTACAGAATGTGTTATTTACAGACTGGTAGAGCACATACAGCTATTACTTAAAATATCCAAGGGTTTATAACAATCTGTTTAATTACTTTTCCTATATAAATACTCTGGCTCTTCAAGATTGTAAGGCACATTGTGGTGGGTCATAACGGTCATTTTATGGATGACATTTCAAGACAGTTGTGAAAACTGTTTCAGATTATCGGAAGACCTTAGATGTAAAGGTCAGTTGGGAGGATAAGAAATCCTCCCCTTTACCTGAAACTCTGTGACAGATATTTTATCTTCTCCAGCGTGTCACTCCAACCTTGTTCTTTTCTCACTAACTGCATAACTCCATAGTAACTGTGGAGGGGTGGTTTGTTTCTTAAATAAAAAAGCAGTGAAGATGTAGAACAGCTTTAAAACAAATCAGTAGGTTTAGAAATTTTAAGATCAGAATCAGCTGTTCTGATGATGTAGGCCATGCGACTTCACCGAATGGTTCCTGCTTGAAGCCAGTGTTTAGTTATGAGTATCCGTGAGTTTTAAGATGCAGGCTTTATGCAGAGAAAGAAGTTTGCTGCAAGTCTAAAAGACTTATTTTCTATTTGCATATAACATGAAAATGAATTCTTCCATGTAACGTGAAAAATACGTATTTCTAATAGCTATCTGGGAACAAACAGACCGCTTCACCCTCATTCGCCCCTCCTGGTCATGCAGACACCTGAAATACCTCGCTGCAGTTGCAGAACAGCCTTGCTTGTAAGGCCACATCCAGCTTGCGTTTCCCTAACTAGATTGTGGTGTGTCTCGCTCCTGGCTGTTTGTGCCAATGTTCTGCTTTCAGTACAGTGACAACCATATTATGAGAGCAAGAAACACTTAGTATTCATTGTCTGCTTCATGTTTGTTTTTTTTTTAATCTTGTTGGCTTTGCCAGTGACTATTTTGTTTTAAACTTCAGAAAAGACAATGCTGGCAGAAAGGATCCCAGTGCCTTCCAGTCCTGTTCCCATAGCGACTATTGACCTTGTTCAGCAGCAATCAGAAGATATCATGCCCCGGACTGAGCCCAGGCTCCCTCTAAAGAAAACTAAACACCAAGAAGAGCAAGAGGATGTGAACAAGCCTGCCTGGGGCATCAGCTCTTCTCCTTGGGTCACCTTAGCTTATGCTGTCTACCAGATAAAAGAAATGGTTAGACTATCCAAAACCAATCCGACTCCTGAGAATCAGCCTTTGCAGGTAATCTTCTAGCGTACAGGAAGTTCTTGTGTATTTGTTGGATGCTTGAAAACCTTTATAGCTGTGTAAATCTGTTAGTACCTGGCAGGTGTTCTCTGTCAGCTTGGAATAAATTCGGAGTTGTGAAACAGTAGTTGAAATAGTGCATGAAACAGAGTTGCTTTTTGTGTATAGTACAGCAGGAATAACTATTTTTGCAAGTATTATCTTCCTGAAGATGGGAGGGGAGGGAGAGACATAGAAAGAGACTGTTCTACAGGCTTGGATATCCTTGAATTCCCTTTAAGTATACATTTGTTTTCGTATTAGTTGGAATCTGGGGGTTATGCTTTTTGCAAAATTTACAAAGTGATAATTGAACACGAAGATTCACAGCTGCTTAACAGAGTGTAAAATGATTTTTATTTTTGCTTCCTTGGGTGATGCTGTCAAATGTCTACATTGTTGCAGAAATAGGTGTTCTAGACAATTGCTGATGGGATACAGAGCCTTCTGTTTGAATAAAGTTAATGTCTTTTTTTTAATCTAGAGTTACAGCAGATAAGAGCCATTCCGTGACTTAAAATGTCTGATTGCTGGTGCTTACTTTACAGCATTTCCTTTCTGCCCAGTCTCCCCCCCAGATACCTTTTAGTAGCTTCATCAATAATTGGATGGGTTTGCATCTTGAACTAGCATCTAATGCTTTGGACGTGCCTTTCAAAATGGAGCTGAAGCATACTGCTTAAGCAAAATAGGGAAATTCTGTCACTGCAAGTTTCAGAACAGCAAGGTTAACGTTAAAACCACTGTGTTGACCTGTCTGGAAGGAGTGGGTGAGGTTCCTTCTTATGCACCCAGTAGGCGTAAACACAGAAATGCTTTTTCCACAACTGCTGTCTTTAGAAATAGGTAATTTGGGGTATGAGTGTGAATCAGCAGAGCAGAGCGTGTAGGAATTTCACATTTGTTTTTGAACTTCCTTGAGTCAAAGAAGGTGGTTTTTACAGTGACACTGAAGATATCAATGGGTCTCTGACATCAAAATAGTTTGTCCAGACAAACAGCTCTGTTTCCCAATGGTAAATGTCCTCAGGGTCTTGAGTAGTATAAGCTGTCCCCATTTTTTAAAGAGATAAATCACAGCAAAGCAGTCACACAGAACTTACGCAGTGAACACAGCAAGAAAAGAATGTTTTGCAGTTGTGTGGTGTCTGAGAGGGACTTATCCATCACTGCTGGACACGACACGGCCACTTCACCAAGAATTGTGAAGAGGCCAGAAAGGCTTTCGTGCCCGTTAGCATTTCTGTGGCACATAATCTCCTCATTACTCTTTCCTTCCTGTAAAAATACAGTGCTGATATAAAAGTCGGTTTTGTTGATGTGCCAAAATTCAATGAACCCCATTGTATTATTTTCTCCATCATCTGTATTCTCCAAAATCTCTTACCCCTGTTTCAGTGCCCCAAAAGGACAAACCTTCTCCAAAACATTTCAGGTTTTGTGCTCAGTCACTTATTTTACGCTGGTGATATTAAAATGCTGAAACTAGGAAAAGGCTACGCAGCTCTCTGATTAAATTTATTGAATAGCCTTCAAATGAAAAGAGATTGTTTGGAAGGAGGGTCAGCACACAGAAAATGGAATTAGTGGCAAAAATTATTCCTTCTTATTTCATTAATACTTTGGCTCGTTTATGTGACTGCTTGCTTATACTCCTTCAAGGAAAGGGACATACTTGCCGCATTCTCTATTCTTTAGTGCAAAACAAATAATCATAGAGAGCGTGTCACTCCCTAATGTGAAATGTGTGAGTGTGAAGGCTTGAGGAATGTAACTGGTGCTTCAGTCTGCTCTTACGTTCCTGAGTAAGGCCTGTTCAAGTAGACTGGGTGGAATCGTACATCAGTACTGCAAAAGTTCTGCCATTCAGGAAGTCTGAGCGGTATCTGGGGGAGGGAGGGAACTATGGAGGAAAGTTGTATTTAAGGAGCATGAAAACGTTTTACAGAATTGCTCGGTCAAAGTAATGATCTTGTCTGAACACTTTGAAGTCCAGTTAATTGTGTTTTTTCCCCTTGAAATACAACAAGTTTGTTTTTTGCATGCTTCTTGGGAAAGTGCAGTTAGGAAAAGAGATGGAAGGTAAGCTACTGTCTGCTTGCTATTAGTGTCATCTGGATTTTAAATGTACTACTTTTGCTTGGCTTCTCTTAAGTTTGATTTGTTATGTTGCGGGCATTCAAAGTAAGCGCTTTGTGAATTTCCAGAAGTGCCTGAATTTATCTGGGGGTATACCACAGGGGATAGCGTCAAGAGTGTTTATACTTACTTTTTGCATGCAACCCTTTCCTCTCTCTCTAGAAAATCAATGAGAATTGCAGTGCTTCATCAACCAGCTCAGCAAGACAACCCCAAAATCCGACAGATTCTGGGCAGCCCAGCAATTGTTCAGCACCAACACCTACAGCAACATCAGATTCCCAAGTAGATGGTGGCCGCGTTGTGTCGGATCATGATGCTCAGCCTGCTGCTGCAGGGCCCTGAGATGCGCTCATCTTACCAAATCCAGTGCATGGAATTCTGCTTCTCACCTGGGAAACGCTGGAGTAGGAGCTCAAAAGTAGGACTTCCTTCATCTTAACGATCATAATGTGATGCAGTGCAAGCTTTTAACTATATAAAGAATATTCATATGACTACACAGAGCAACATGAGCAGGGAAGCCAAAAGTTCGGAATTCTTGAGGGAAGTGATATGGACGGATCTAACGGTAGGAAGAATTCTTGGCTGCTTTGCTAAAGCTGAGTCAAGTGCTATGAGATTTCTTTGCAATCTGTAGAAAAAGGGAGTTCACTCTTCACTTGTTGAGGCACAGAGTGTCTGGCTTGATTGGATAATTTTCTTCGAATTTGCTCCCAAGACAAAATGAAAAGACTTTTTAGGAGAGAAACTGAGTTTCCCTGCATCGTCTATTAGAAAATATCAGATCCAATAAATATAGGAACAGCATGAAACTGTCTCTGTAAAGATTTCTCAGAAACAGAATAGCTTTAGCAAGCGTATCTTCATGTTACGGTGATGGATTAAGTAAAACACATACGTATTCAAAGAATATGTTTTTGAAGCTAATGTTATCTTGTTTGAGATAAAGGTTTAGTTCTGCAAAGCAAAGGTTTTGAACTAGCATTTTAGTGAAACAGAAAAGCTGGAGGGCTCCTGAAGAGGTTAACCTCTGTGCTTGCAGCCCTTCAGTTGGGCATAGGCTGTGTGCGTTTGGGTAATTTTAGGTTTGATGTTGTTTTGAGACAAGAATCTTTGATCAAGATTGCACAACCTGAGATTGATCGAGGGTTTCAGTGGACACACTGTCTTTTTGGTTTTTTATTTCATCATCTATACAATGATTTATTTAATGCAGTGTAGTTAACTGTGGTTATTTATTAAGAAAACGATAAGCTTTAAGTGCCTAGGGAAGGTGGGGGGGTAGGGAGGAATCACCTAAAAATCTTAATGATTAGGATTGTAGGGGCAAAGTTGTTGAAATCGAGTAGAGTGAGAGATTCTCAGGAGGAAGCAAACGTAACTAAATTGCAGTATGGTCAGGAAATTACTTTGCCCAATGTCAAGACACTGGAAGACTTTGGATTATGTTTTGTTGTGCTTTTCAATATTAACTGCAGCCAGCTCGCTTGCTGGTGCATAGTGAAAATTGCTGCTGGAGGGATACCCTGGGGCTCGAGGAGGAGTCTGAGAGGTTTAGTCAGGATAGTGTTTTGGCCCATTTGCTTTTATTAACAGCTTGTTCCTGGGAGATTCTGAGCACTCAGCTTCTGTGGGACTGAGTATTGCTCAGCCCTCCTTGAAATCAGATGTACGTGATGTGTCAGGCCTTCTGTGGGGAAGGTGTGTGCCGTGGGACTGTACAGTGATCCAGAGACAAGATTAACAGGAGCACAGGGACACGGGAGAGGAAGATGGCAGCAGCTAAGCAGGAAAGGGGGTGCTTGGTTTTACCCCCTTTGACATCCCGTTAGTTTGACTGAAGGGGTGTCCCGTAGCTGTGTTTTAGCCGTGCTTTTAGAACAACCCATGTTCTGGTGGTGCCTGGGACCAACACCATAGACAAAATAAAAAGAAACAACAATGACTAGCCACTAGTTACTTTTTTTGCACTTGAACTTAAATGTACTGTACTCACATAAATCCTCATGACTTGTCTAAGTGTCCTTTAAAATCAGAAACGTATTTATTGTATGTTTGTATAACTTGGGGGAGGACTAAAGACCGCACAGGTGACGGGACAGAAGGATGCTAAAAATCATCTTGAGGCAAACCAACCATTTGTTGAGTTCACGCTGTATGGTGTTACCTCAGCTGCTACTGCATAGCACCTGGATTGTGAGGTGAAGAGCTTGTACACTGTGTTTACACTTCAGAATTGTGTATTTGAAATGCCTGCTCTTTTTGGAATTGTATAGTCATTCTATGTTGCGAAACGGATATGTACACCTGGATTTTGATATTTGTGAAACTGTAAAAACTGTGGTAAGAAATATAAAATATCCATAATGTATTTAATAGTATCAATTGGAACTTTTATTACATTTTCTCATATTACAGTATCAGCAGTGAACATAATCACTTGAAATGAAAACAAATCAATGATAATGACCTTTTTCTAGGTTCACTGCCTGGAGGATAGGGAACCTAGAGCCTGGGAACTTCTGCGCAGCGTTAAAATCTGTTTCACGATAAAGTCTGACTGTAGGCACAAACTTCCCTGTGTGGGGCGAGTAGGATGTGAGGGATGCATGCCAGCGTGCATCATTTTTAAACTGAAAGAGGGGAGATTTAGATTAGATATCAGGAAGAAATTCTCTACTGTGAGGGTGGTGAGACACTGGAACAGGTTGCCCAGAGAAGCTGTGGGTGCCCCATCCCTGGAAGTGTTCAAGGCCAGGCTGGATGGGGCTTTGAGCAACCTGGTCTGGTGGGAGGTGTTCCTGCTCATGGCAGGGGCGTTGGAGCTAGATGATCTTTAAGCTCCCTTCCAACCCAAACCATTCTGTGACCATAAACAGGCTGATATGGATGTGTGCAGGACATCATGAGTGGAAGTCAAAACTGGATTATGTTTGTCACCTAGCAGTTTCGAGATAGAGGTTGCCAAGTGCAGGTCACGTCAGCTTGTATGGAAATACTTCCAGTTTCTGTTTCTGATCATATTTGCACTGTTGCACCTGCCCTATTCAGTGGCACGTTTGTCTGGAATTTATTTTTATCTTAGGTGTAGGACAGTTAAATTTTTACTATTTCACCTGCTTAACCTGTATGCATACAACAGCGATGACAGGGAGAGATGTTAGTTTTGCTCTGTTTGCATGTGTGTACCTGCCAGACCTCGCTCGTCACCCAATGCATCTGGCTTTTGGTGGTTTGAATCTGTCATGAGTGGAGAATGAGAATGGCAAGTTCCTTCAGGGAGGTGCATTCAAGGTGGAAGGGACACTGTTTTGGAGCAACCGCAGCTAACGTGCTGTGACTGTTTCTCAAATCTGCAACAAGGGAGAAAACCCCAGGTGCTTGGCTCCTCCTTGTTCTATGTCCTGCTGTTCTGAAGAGAGTAAATGTGTAAGGGAGGAGAACCACATAGTTGAAAAATAGTTTTATTTAAAAAAATTTTGAAAGTACAAGAAAATCTATAAAGTATGCTGTACCGTGAATACAAAATAAATATGAAATCTGTGTTTTAAATACTGTGAAACAGAAGATAAACATAACTCATCCTTTGTTAAGAAAGAAAGGCTTTTTATAATGGTTAAGGCAATGGATTAACATCTAGATTCTCTTCCCAGACTTTCTGGCTGAACACTGGACAGTACTTAACACTTGTGTTTCAGTAAACCTATGTAATCTCCGTATATCACAGGAGCACTGTGCAAGTAAACTCACTGTTGGCAAAGGGCTCAAATGACAGCAGTTGGTTTTGGTGGGTTTTGTTTATTAAATGCTTCCAACGTTGGAACATGCTTGGGAGGCTTTTTAAGGTCAGTATCAGCTATCCACCAAAGTAGTTGTCATCTTTCTCATATGTTGCTGTAATTCCATCTTGGATGTACTTAATAGTTTCCTGCTCTACTCTGGATAGTATTTAGGCATCCCTGGCAAATGATGGACTTCATTACTCCGTATAATGAGGGTTGAATTTTATTTTTTTTTCCTTGTGGGAGCAGGTGTATGTGGTACTGTTCTAAATAATTTAGAAAAAGAGACAGTGTCTGAAAAATGCAATTGCCTATTTTTGGGGGGGGGCTTTCCTGTTTAACATATTGCATAGGTAAAATATTATCTTCCAGCTTCTTGCTGGTGACAGAACCCACCAAGTCAGGCCTGACTTCAGAATGTGGGCGGCAATTTAACGGTGAATGTGGTAGTAGTAGCTTCTCTTAGAGGTGACTCTTGCTGCTACTGGCCTTCCTGAACAGAACTCTATTGTTCTGTTTCTGAATGTTGCGGACTTTACAGTGAGTGTATTTTGGATCACTTGCTTGACAGAGCTCTCTGCTAAATATGCTATAGATTCTGTATGTGGATTTATAAATTTATGGCACAAAAGGGTGTTAAGTGTGGCTTTACTTTAAAATGGAAGAGTTTCTTTTAAAATGAAGCAACGTTGAAGCAATATAAAGGAGGAAGGACCACATGAGTAAGGCTTTCAAGCATCAACTCCAAGCCCTCTTTAATACAGAGGAGCTCTTGGAATGTGGTATGGCAGCACTTCTTACCACTGTTAGAGGAAATGGATTTTCTCCCTTGTCCAGCGATGGACAGTGAGAAACCACAATAGCGCATGCACCACTGAAGTCACACTGCATCACTGGGCATGTTAAAAAGAAAAGATAGCCCTTTTAAAACATATATGCTGCTCTGAAGTGCCCTTCTGGAGAGCTAACTGCTTCCCACTACCCATGCTGGTGGGTTTGTAAGATCAGATGGTAACACAATTAATGGTCTTTTGTTTTTCACCGTTTGGAGACAGTAAAGGAAAACAGCAAGGTGAGGACAGAAGAATATAGGGATAAGCTAAAGAACAAAAAAGGGAAATGACCTCTGCAGGTGCGTGAATTGAGGGGACATGATCTACTGCCTAGCCTAGGACTGTGTAATATAGATAAGCTCTAAGACATCTGACCATCTAAATTTCTCTCCCTGTTCTTTTCCTCCCCACACATCTCCTGTGCGAAGTCCCAAAGAGGGCTGAAGAAGGGGAGGTGGGAGCCAAGTATCCCTCCCTCCTTGTTTTGGAATTACCTTCCACTTTCTATTGATGAGCAAAGTATTGAGTAAGCTCAGGAGAGTGGAACTATATGTGGGTTATCTGTATTGCCAATTACATGGTCACGGCATCACTCTGGCGCTGCTGACAGCAGTTCCTCCAAGCAGCTGAATCAGCCTCAGCCTTTGTTGTCTTTTCTGGGCTGTTGAAAGGCCTGGAACGGAGGCCAGAATCCATCTGAAATAAGGTGAAATTGAAAGCAATACTAAAAATACATTTGGGGGATGGAAATCCTCTCCTAAATCATCTGCAGTTGTCAGAGGTGGAGAAGCAGAGGACTGAGGAAAGGTACAGCAGAGAGGGACCTGTAGAAGAGGAGTATGTGAAGAAATAAAAACATGGAAAGGAACAAACTGCAATGTAACTAGAGCAGAGACCAAGAACAGAACAATGCAAGCAGAGGGTGAAAAGTCAGGCAGGGTTTTGAAGACTGAGAGGAGCTTGAAACAAATGCGGAGAGGCAAAATGAAGCTACCAGACAGCAAGCCTGGCCAGAAGGGCAAACAAACCTCATTCAGCTGTGTTAACTCTCTTTAGCACTGAAAAGTCCCACAAACAATAAAAATAGTTTATCATCACACTAACAGCATTATGAAAATTGTTGACACATCGGGTACTTAGGAAAGGTAGAGTCTTAATAATGGCTTCTCCTCCCTCTAGTGCTCAGCACAGAGGACTCTGACAATGAAAAGGGCAAAAACAGATTCTCTGTTCTCTAGAGGTAGTATCCTTGGAAAAACAAGGCGTCCTGGTGGGACAGGCTGCTGCCAGTACTTGCTTTAGAAATAAGCAACATTTCCTTCTCCAGTTAAGTACCGATAGCATGAGAATCCTCTTCACTTGAACAGCCCCTGTAGTTTCCTTCTGTTGCTCCAATCAGGCAACATCAGTGATAGAAGAAACAGTTTTTTTCAAAAATCCTTGTTTGCCCGCCAGCAATCACAAGAAATCACCAAGCGTGACTTCTTAGTCTGTATCCTTCCTTTCTTGGACAAATGTGTTTTCCCTCCTTTTTTTTGGTTATTTCCCAAAGCTCAGAGCAACTCTGTAGCATACGGAAATGGAATTTGTTTATGCATTTCATCTTCATCCTCCTCATCTCCCTCATGGATGGAATTGGCTGGTTCATCTTGCTCAGATTCTGCCCTGGTCTCGAAGAGCTGCTCTTCCAGGAAGCAGCTCCCAATGCCGTATTCCTCATCATGCGCCTTTGTTTCTGCAGGTGAGATGTGGGGAGATCCCAGAACAAAACCTGCAAACCTGCCAAATTTTTAAAGTGAGAAGTGATCAGCTGAGAAATGAAAAAAAAGAACACTGTAAATGCAGCGGATGCTGCCAATGAAGCAGGGATGTTGTAAGGACATGCCTGCCGGCAGTGCAGATGAGGGGAAGCTGCAGCATGAGCTAGGGAGTAAATAGCAACGGATGGCAACAACCCTGAAGATTTGTTTTCCTGCCTCATCTTCTTTTCAGTCTTCAGTCTTTTCTATATAAGTAACTTTTGCTGCTCTGGAGGCCATCTGCAAGGTCTTGTGACTAAGCAAGATCTAACTTTTGTTTTCACATCTTGTCAGTACTCATGAGGTAATCCAGAGCGAGCATTTGTACAGCTGGATAGGTGGTACTTCAGCTTCTAGAAATCAATTAAAGCTGTAGCATATTTGAGACAAAGGCTGTAAGAATTTAGGTAAGTTGACATTGCTAATGAAAGGAAAAATGGCGAGAACTTTGCATTCCTACATTGCTGAGCTATCGCCTTGCTTCTGGTGCTGGCTGCATACTCTGGGAAAGCTGAGCTCAAGTCTTGCCAAAGAATTCCTGCTTTGGGTGAACTTGGAGCTGCAGGCTGGGAATTCTGCAGCTGCTCCAAGTAAATGCCAAACTGGAGGTCTGGCAGATCAAAGCATGAACTTAGCACTGTCCCTACATTTCAGTTTGCAACAAATCTTAATTTCATTGGACAAGTACACTGAAGAGCTAGAACGGAGCTGGAGGTTTCTGGCAAGCGCGTGGAAACAGACGGCAGTTCTGACACCTGGGTAAGTGTCGACAGCATCAGAGAAATGTAAGAAAAAGGAAATGCAGCTACATTCTGGAGTTCTGGTAAACTGATCAATAATTTACATTTTCAGCTTAACATTTCTGTGAGATGAATGTTGTCACCTCACTCTTCTTGGAAGCACTGTTAGTCTAAATGGGGAAGGGAGTCGGACTGGCTGTGTTTTACAGGTTTGCCTTGTGTTGAACTATCTTCTGATGCTTGATGGAAGCTTGAAGGGGTACTCAACTTTAAATCAGACTTCCGTTGGTTCTCCTCTTTAGTTTTGTATTTATATAGTGAACAGTTTATAAAAGCTGTATTGGCTACATGATGGCTAGAAAATACACGTCTCAATTGTTTGTTTTGTGCATTTGGTGGTATTTTGTTTTACAATACTGCAGTGAGTTTTCACTTTTTCTGTCTTTCAGTCATGCTACAGAATGCGAGTATCCTAGAAAGTAAGATCGTTTAACAGTAAACCTATAAACCCTGGCAGAGAGGCTGTCTGTGTGCCCATCCAAGGAAGATGAAGGTTCTGAAACTAGTTTTAACTTTTTATTGATTACATTCCAAGCTGACTAGGGCTCCTTTGAATTTATTCTAGTTGGTTCTGTGGCAAGGGCCAAGTCTTTGTGGCTGGGCAATATATGAAATTCTGATATCCTGAAGTTTTGGTTTTGACAGAAATAGACTATTATGATTAATTTTATATTCTGCAATATTTCTGGCTGCATTTATCTCACCCTTCCCTTCCTAACCCATATTTCTCTTAAGTTTGTCTCTTAAGCTATATCTGAAATAGCACTTCTACCTGTGTGCAGGCAGTGATTCTTTTCCTGGTAGTCTTATTCTTAGGTATTGGTTGATACTTCAAGTAATAGGATTTCTTGGCTGTGCAGGCTTGCAGTTGGAGAGCTAAATGCAAGTTGTGTTTAAGCATGTATCTTCAGCCTGCCCCGATTTTACACAATGCAAAAGTGTACTGCTCAAAAAAACTGAAGGAAGGGGCATTTGACTGGTCAGATGGCCACTAGAGTCACTGGGTAGGAGCTTGCAGAGGCATTGTAGGAAGCCTGTATGTTTTAGGGAAAGCTGCCATTACCATGAATTATCTGTGAACATTTGCAGACTCTCAGAGTAATTACTTTATGGTCAGAGAGGAACAAACAGGGGGTCTAATACCACCTGCAAGGAATATCCTTCAGAGGTGTGGCTGTGATCTCTAGTGGGATTACTCAAGCAGATAAAGCTACCCGTACATCTGACTGCAGGCAAGGTAAACGCACCTGGAACAGGGCCTGCAGTAGCATTTGGATCTGCTGTGTAGCAGCGTCTGTGCAACGTGTCTCTCATTTTAGAGAGGCCAGATTTTCTTACCTGTGTGGGGACTGGAGTCTGGATACAGCTAACCATGATGGGAAGTCAGGGTTCCTGCAGAATGAGCGTAGCTCCTCCAGAGCTCTGCCAGTTTCTGTTTCACCTTGTTCCCGATACTCCTCTTCAGTAAGGTATTTAAACACTAACTTTTTTGATTTAAAGTGGTTCTTCACTTTTCTAGAATGAAATGAAAACAATTAGCATTTCTACAGTCTTCTGGCACATAATTACTGTCCACCTTTTTCTCTACTGCCTGCTATTAACATGCTATTAACATGCATTAATCACTTGTTATCCTTTTAAGAGGACAAGCTACGTTCTTGCATTAAAATTTTAGGACAAGGTCTGTAATGTTTGGTAGCCTGTTTACCCTAGGTCTTAACCAAAGTTGTAGAATTCCACAGAATGATATCTAATGAGCTTCAAATGAGCTTTGGATCAGGTCCTTATTGTGTATGCGTGGACTAAAATCTCATAGAATTAACGAGATGGCTGCTTGCTCAGCCATTTTTAGGTGCAAAATGCAAAACGTGTCTGTGCAGAGACACGAGCTGAATCAAAACCCAGCCTGCATATGTAACTTAGAATATAAGCAACGCTATAAGTCTGAGTTGTTCATGTTGTTTACTAGATCGCTTCTCTTAAATCTTGCTTTAAATTACAAAACTGAGTAGTCTGAGGCCTAAATGTTTACAATCTGATGTTTTTTTAGCTGCTGCGTAGCAATGTATAATATAATTAGGTATCAATTAGAAAGTGTGCCATGTTCTGTTCCCTTCTGTCGACTGCTTTCAATTTAAATGTTGTGATGAGTTAAGATAAGCAAGGGCTGGATGCCCATAAAACTTTCAGCTCTGTATAAAAACACCTGCTCCAACCAGCAGCGTTCACTTTCCTCCTTATTTCCCTGTAAAGGAAGAACGAAGCGTAGCCCTTATTCAGGTCAAATGGTAAAGGTCTTCCTGGCTCAGTGGGATCAGTACTAATCTTAACAACACATAACACAAGATTCTTACTTATTTTGATATAGCTGCTGCTCTGAACTGTGTATCTGGTGGTGTGGCCTCACAGTTTGGTGCTGCTGCTTAGTGTTTTGAAACAGAAAAACTCCCTTATCATTCTCCAAAGAGAAATTTGTAGAGCTGTATTTCAGTGCTTTTAGGCTTTAAAGAAACATCAGTTCATGAAAAGCAAAAAGAGGTCAGCATGAAGAACAAACTACAGTGTTTCAGGATAGAACAGGTATTTTCTGACTTCTGTGAACTTGTAGCCAAATCTTCCTGATTTCAGAGCGAGCCGAACCTGCTTACATCAGGTAAGTATTGATCCTATATGTTGCTGTTGAAACAGCTGCAGGCAAAATAGTCTTCAACAAATGATAAATTCTACCTAAAATAAAAAAGCTTTGACCCAGTCCACATTTCAACATCTAAAAAGAGCACAAGAGCAAAGCAGTATGTTCTTCAAAACTAATCAATGTGTAAAAGACTGAAAAAGGAAATACTTGTTTTTTTATTCTTTTGGTTATCCCAATTCTCGCTTTGCCTCTTCCTGCTTCTCTGCAGTTCAGCAGAAGTCCACAGCTACAGAACAGTCTACACAGTCTGCACTAAAGTCTTTTAATCTGGATGCCATCACGGAAGGTAAAAACAGATGTAAGTTGGCAGGAGCTTTTAGAATCTTCACTTCAGTGTTGTATTTGTGACAAAACATGCTTCAAATTCAAGGATGAGCAAACATGTTGTTCCCATATTGCTAATGAAAATACTTAGCAAACTAAGGTCTACATATTGCAAGCAGTTGCCATTCCAAATGCTGTAGTATAAATGGGGCTCTGGGAATACAGGGGAATGTCTCCACAGTAGTAACAGATTGTTTCCACAAATTAAAGGTAGACGTACATCCAGGATATTAACCTTGGAAAACTAAAATAAATGGAAACCACTATTTTTGTGGACATGGGTTTTTAGTCTCTGAACTCTACACTAACTTCCAAGGACTGTCACTTTTTAACATCTGCTTCCTAAGTGACAGTACACTGTTTTTTTCCTGTAAGATTCAGTACAAATTACGTGCATATTCTCTCACTACACATGAAACCAAGGCTGTATTGCTGCCGTCTAATCAATCAACCAAACAGAAATGGGTTGGTTACCATATGCTGCAGACTAGAACGTGCAACATTTCCTACTTAAGGGCGCAGTCACATTTCTCCGTTCTCCATAGAAAAAAATCCACGCTTAAAACTGCCAAATGGAAAAGAATTACATTCCTGTGTTTCAGGGATTTAAGCCTTTTCTATTGCAGCTTTGTACTTGGTAAAAATATGAACTGGTATTAGAAATTCATAAATCATTATTGAAGTGCAAGGGTTTTTCAGTATCAGCCTCCAGTATTTCCTGGTGATACAGGGACTTTGACATTCACAAATCCATACAAACCTGCCTATGTGACAAGCAGCACCAAGGGGGTAACCCAGGCCTTTGGAACAGAGGCTGACTGCTATTACTGCATACGCAACTTGAGGTATGGTGACACCACAATAAATCAAGACAAAGGCTGTTAATTGTAGCGTCCACGCAAACAAGGTTATGCTCACTTCAGTGGTAAGTGGTCCATGCTGATAGCACGTGGCAAAGCTGGTAATTCCAACAGCCAGGAAATACCCTGTAGAAACAGAAAAGGAGATGGAGGAAAAGATGCAGGCTA
>KZ506904.1:81590-92494 GCA_002844005.1 Limosa lapponica baueri | reverse complement strand
ATTTAGACTGAGGCAGGGAATTTTGAGGGGAGGGAGGATTAAAGTCTTATATTTCCTCCAAACTGATCTGCCTTGGTGCGTGGGTGCTGGTTTTGGATCTTGCTGTCAGAAAAGCAATCCATGATTGAAAAAAATGAGCCACTGGATAGAGAGGAGTGGAAAGGAAATTTCATAGTATGATGCCATAAACTGCATCCCATAGGATTACTGGGTTTTCCTTCAAACAAATTATCTTAGAAAAATCAGTTAAAATGGTACCAGAGTTGTGTCCTGCATTATTAATTTGTTTGAAGAAAGAGATACAAATAGCAAAATAAATAAAAAAGCCAGTTTTATGAAACAACAAGGAGTTTTATTAAGATATTTTATTATGTGTCTCTGTAAGGAATAGACCAACAACCATATAAAAGCTTACAAAGATGGTTAACCTTCAACACTATAAATGTGTTAACGTGACAGAAGAAGTTCACAATTTTGCAGCTTTATTTACTTTTACAGAGTGAAGGGAGAAAGTTCTCAACTATGACATGCCAATGACGATCTTTGACAGGAGACATTTACAATTGCTTTAAATCCTTTACCTTTTTATTATTTTTTTTAAGCAAGTCAATAACCCTGACTTGCAGAGTTAGGAGTGAAAAATACATTAGCACCATCATATTAGTCTTTTACACTTCCCCAATTTTAGTGGTCTTGACCAGCAATGACAGGAAAGTAGAAAAGCACCTTTGATATAACAGAATACAATCCAACAATAAAATTATGGTGACTACTGACATCAAGGTATTGTTAAACTCTTAAAATACACTGTACTTTTTCACAGCTAATCAGTACAGAAGTAGACAATTTTGTGCCAAATGATTCCGAATGAATTGACCAATGGGTCCAATGTGTTTTGATCGATTTGTTTGATTGTTTTTTGGTTTGACTCATCAGACACATCCCAGTTTCTGTCCATGTTGAGGTAGTTGAAACAGGGAGGTCTTTCTAGCTTTATGGACTGCATCTTAGAAAGAAGGGTAAACTTTGGTATTGGGAGCAATCAGTGCTTTGTTAATTGGCTAACATTCAAATAATAGAACACAGTGTTGTTTTATTAAGTGTTGAAGTTGTATTATAGCACCACGGAGACATGTTTTGAAGATGGAATTTGGTAAAAAAAAGTAGAGAAAAAAAAGCATTTTTACTGTACTTTGTGTAATAGCGAAAAAAATAACCCTCGATATCAAATTGATTTTCCCCCCAGAAATTTTGTTAATAAATAACTGGGATACTGATGGTCACCTGTACTAGCTGACAAGGCTAAAACAAAGGAGCACAGTTGGAGTGTGAATCTGTTTGCTGGAGTTTCAGAAAGAGCAGGATCTTTGATTTATAAGAAGCAGACTGGGCCAATGTCCACGCCAAATTCCTGATCAGGACGACCGATATCTAAGGGTGCAATATCAACCACAGGCAACCTCATTGTCTTGCGCGTTCTGTATTCGAAGACTGTTTTACCCCATTCACCAGTGTGTTTCTGTGAAGTTAAAAGAAAAAAGAAAAACCACGTTAGAGCAATCAGTGTCAAGCTATGTTAAAGTTATCTTACATTTTACTGTATTTCGCAACTTTCTCTGTCCGTGTGTCCCCCTCAACGCTGGGTCCTTTCCTTATTCAGGCCATGCAAAGCACTCTCTTCCTTTATTACGGGTCTAGTCCTCCAGAGGGAATTATTTATTAAAATACTATACCAAAGTCTTGTTTACTTACAGTACAGCCATCCTCCAGAACAGCATATGTGAATTTGCTGTTTCCTTCAGCCTTAATCTCACTGTCCATAGAGCTCATCAGTTTCAGAGCTTTTTTAACATTTCCACTGTCTTGATCCATGTAGGCAATGCTGTTCTTGCAGTGGTAGGTGATATTCTGGGAGGCCCGGCTTGAGAGGATGCGGAGGAAGGCCAGCTGAACTTCTGAGACATCCTCCGGAAGCTCAGGATCGCCGTAGCTGAACTGCAGAGCGTAACACGTAAGCAACAGTTTTTGTTTAATCCATATAGGGACAGTCCACATTGTTGTTATTTCACACACTAAATGTTAAGCTTAGTTTGATGTCAGGATTATTAGTACATCAGTACAATATGCATACTACCTGTTTGGGCTGTTAAGTGTGGTAATTTCTTACCTGGAAGCCTCCATTCATAGATTCTCCAAACCAAACGTGTTTCTTTCCACTGCTTTCGCTGGTCCACCAGTTTTTCCTTGGCACAGTGCTGGGGTTAGCACTGAGGCATGTCTCACCAGTTTCCATATTACAGTACACTTTAATAGCATCCATCTTGCAGCCTTGGTTAGGATCAATCCAGTACTCTCCTAGAGGTTAAAAAAAAAAAAAAAAAAAAGTATTAGGGGGCTTAATATATTTTGGAGAAGAATCTGCCTGCATGATGGTAAAGCTTATTTCTATGCCAGATTCCTGAGCCACATAAGGAAGCATATTAATTTTGACAGAAGAGAAGCCACAGAAAATAAGATGGTATCAAAATATACTGACTTCATGTGAAGACTATGATATGACTGACATTTGAAATAAATGCAGAACTTATACTTGCCATGTGGCTTTTTTTCCACAGAATTGTTTAAACAAATGTTCACTTATAAGCGTATAAGGACTGGAGTTGAAGCCAGTGTATATACTGAGTAAATACAGAGTAAATTAAACTTTAAAATTATTACATTTATCATCCTTATCATGACATCTGTTAAAAAAAAACCCAAAACAACAATTCAAATATTTATAGCATCTCTGCATTTAAGTACTCAAAGACAACAACATTCATGAAAAAAAACCACCCAAACAGATCTGCTACAGTTGGTGGAAATAAGAGCCTCACATACCACTCTTGAGCTCAGGATGGCAGAATTTCAGATCTCTGCAGTTACGAGCTGGATTCTTCCGTGACCCATCAGGACTAATGATATTCTCAATCTGGTTGTTAATTGATTTCATTGAAGATATGATATCACCCAGATTGATATCATTTTCTTTTGGCTCATCTCGATATTCATACCCATAGCCCACTGGACCTTTTTCACCACCCATGATAGCCGCAGCACCACCACAACATGGACCAGGAGGACCAGAAGGACCAGGAGGACCAGGCTGGCCTGGTGGACCCTAAAAAAAAACAACGAACATAGCGCTAAGTAGAGATCACAGGTTAAAGCTAAAAACTATTAAAAACGAGAATTCTGACATCACATAAACATTTATTTTACTTATTCATTAAGTAATGGCACGTGCTATATATCAACATCTGTTAGACTTTCCAGGCCTTTATGTTTCTAAAGTACGAATTTTCTTTTCCTAATTTTTTCAAGCTGTGACTGTCCTTCTTCTGTCTGGGTTTTGAGAAGGAGAAGGAACCCTTTCCACCAAAATCCAGAGAATAACCATTCCTGCCTTTAGGCGAAGTGACTATGCCAGTGACCTATGCAGTGCCGGCCTCTCTAGAGGAGTCGAGGAAACCCACTTCATAGCTTCCAAGACACAAAAGGAGCCTGTGGTCTGAAGTGGAGAGGACATCCTGCCTTCTCATTGTACGCAGAGATGTCAATGACTATCTGAGACTTGCACAACACCCAGTGCATCAATAGTTCCACTGAACTACAAATGACCTGTATTTCTTTGGATTTAGCCTTGATAGCTAGATACCTCTTACCACAAACTCTGTCTGTGAAGTGCAGAATTTTCTGAGGGAGATATTTAAATGGGAGAAGACCCTATCTTTCATGAATAGTTCCTGTTTGTTTGAGTGTGCATAATTTACTTACTGAAGGGCCGCTTTCGCCTCTGGTACCACGAGGGCCAGGAGGACCAATTGGACCAGGATAGCCACTTGTACCATCTTTTCCGGGCGGCCCAGCTGGTCCTGGGGGACCCTAGAACAATGTTCAACACAAATAACATGGTCAAAATAGGTTACCAGATAATCTCAAATTCAGAAATACTTTGTGAGAGTTTTCAAACATTTCTGTCTGAATTATCAGGTGTCTTTCTTCAGCTGTTGCCTGTTAACTTGGCCAATTTTAATTTTGTTTTGTTTTGTTTTTAAAGAAACAGCCTGAATCTTCCTTCCGGTTAAGCAAAGTAAGGAGTTTTTTTTTTACCCTTGCACCTGAAGCTCCTGGACCTCCAATTGCACCTTGTGGACCCAGGGGACCCTATAAGGAAAAGATAAGCAAGTCATACACCTCCCAGTAATGTTTTGTATCTAGCTGGATGTACCTTACATAGAGACATTGAAACATCTTTATGATTATAAGAGACATATCCTTATAAGAAGCCTACGTCACATATGAGAAAGAGTGTTTGTGATTCTTTAACAGAAAAAATTATCAAATATTCTCCATGTGAAAAAAAATTAGTGATGAAATATCATCCAAAATGCAAGAAAGCCAACTAACATGAGATCAAATCTTGTATTCATAAGAATACAGAGCTATAGGCTCAAAATGCTGGATATTACTATAAAATCATATTAACAGTAAATTTCACTCATTAACATGAGTGAAAACACTCATGTTTTCAAATGCATTAAAAAATTTGCTTTATGTACGCACCACAAAGAACAAAGCCATGTGTATAAAAACGATTAATCTGTCATACTGCAAATGAGAATTTATCAGACTTTTTCTTTTTTTTTTCCACTCATAAGTGACACAACAGGTTCTATTGTGTTATCAAATAGGCTGGTACTGGTGGCATTTATATTGGTGGTGTTTATATTTAACACTTCCATCTTTTTGCCATTATTGTTAGATTAATAAGTAGGTAAGTTTTGATTCCTTGATTCTCACTTGTATCATGAGTGCTATTAATAATTCATTTCAGTATAAATCCCTCTTAAAATTTTTACTTGTCATAAATAGCTAGGGCACACCTGTCTATTATCCTTTTAGCCATTAAGAACTGTTCAAAATGGTAATGCATGTTTACAGTTCAGTAGGTTACAAAGTTTACAATTTCTTGCCCATTTTGCCCTAATATTAATTACTGAAAAAGATGCGTGACAGAAGAGAGGTATTTGGACTCCAGTAGCTTTTTCATGCACTTAGATGTCTCTCTTGCATAGATTTCTAATATACAAATATGTCAACCCCTATTTTTGTCTTTTACAATTTATTCAGGAATAGCCTATATAAATGAAAGTGTTCAGGCAAAGGCAGACATAGCTGAAAGAGATTTTAGAAAACCCAGCTTTAGCTCCTAGAAGCTTCTTCCAGTTCTTCATTAACACTTATTTCAGGTTGATTCAGGGAATCTGGACTTTTGAACACATTTGAGAATCAAATTACACAGGTTCTTTATACTTTCTTTTTTTTCTCAGTAAATTAAGTTTAGGCTAACTAGCTTCCTAGGACTCAAACCAAAGGAACTAAGAACAGCTGTAATTCCTGATCCAATGCAAAATACTCACGGGAGGACCAGGGAGACCGGGAGTACCAGGAAAACCTCTGTGACCCTTTATGCCGTTGCTACCTCTTTCACCGGGTTCACCTTTATCACCACGAGGACCTTGAGGACCCTTGAAGAGTAGATTTGCAATAAAAGGAATACATAAAGAAATAAGAAAAATGTCCAAATAACAGGAAATGTATGATATCACAAATACTTTAAATATGACTTACAGCAGGACCTCGAGCACCAGCAGGACCAGCAGAGCCAGGAGGGCCAGGTGGACCCTGTGACACAATAAGAATAAGATGGCATGGATCACTAGGAGTTGACTAGACTGCCTTTTTATTTCCAGATAAGCAGTATGTTCAAAGCCAGCAGCTGTTTGGAAACAAGAAGAAGCTCCACACACTTTATATAATCAGCAAGAATTTTGGTCAGTTCTTTTTTCCACCAATGTTAGTCTTACTCAGCTCCTTGTAGGCACTGATACGTACCACGTGCACTTGAACCCTTCTTCATTTTGTGAGGTGCTCAGTGCTCAAGCTATGCTGTTGTCAGCACTTCTCAGAAATAACTTGAAGACTTCCAAATTTACTCCCTTAGCTTAAATAAATAACATCCCTTGTGCTGCATGAGCACCAGATGGGATGGAAATTAAGATAGGGCCTGGTGGGATGATATGCTTTTTGGCATCCTAAGGAGTACGTGGATTTTGAGCTTAATTTACACAGTTATCAGGAACATAAACTGTGATGTCTTTCCTCTTGATATTCTTATAAAGGAGGTCCTCAATGCCAAGAAACTATGACAGTAACAAATGTATGACTCTTCCAAACTTCCACTTTATTACAGCATGAAATGTGCTTTGCACAGGAAAGGTATGTAAATAAGCAGTAAGCTATTTATTTTGGTCTTACCTGAAATCCTCTTTCACCAGCTTTTCCAGGTGCGCCACTGGTACCTGCAGGTCCAGGGTGACCAGGAGGTCCCGGAGGTCCCGGAGAGCCACTTTCACCACGGTCACCCTGCAGATAGTCACAGTTGACATGATAAGAAATTTAATGTTTTACAGAACTACAACGTAAAGAGTATATTCAGTGGAGCCTAAGAGATTCAAGTAACAAGTTAGCTAGCACAGAACTAGCTATGTATATTGTCATCTCTACATAACACTTATTTGGTAATTTAAAGATACTGGTGATTCCTTACTTTGCCTCCTGGGGATCCATCACGTCCAGGTAAGCCATCTGAGCCAGGGTTACCCTGGAAAAAAAAAGAGTGGTACAGTTTGTTCATCAGCTGGATGATGAATAGACAGCTTGTTTTCCAGCAAGCTTAAATAATGCTCATCAAAGAAGAGAATGTTTTCAAGAAGGAAGAGTTCCTGGAGGTGGAGGGTCCCGTAAAAGATCTCTCACACCTGCATTATTTTGTGGGCTTACAGGCAGCACAGTCTCCAGTTCCAAGTGAGACAAAGACATGGTCCACAGGTAGTAAAAGTTATAGTAGAGACAGCAGGCTACACCACTTTACATGAAGATGTAATCTGCCTGGGCCCCTGTGCATCAGGCACTTGAGGGATGCTTTTTTAAAGCATCTTTAGTCCCTGTGTCTCCTGTTTGTAACTCAAAAGCTAGCAGGAAGGTCTAACACATCCACTCACATCTCTGCCTGGCTCTCCAGGTAAGCCTCTTTGTCCGATAGGACCTTGCGGACCAGGAGCACCACGTTCTCCTGGGATGCCATTGGTGCCTGGTTTACCATCTTCACCCTGAACAAAAAGGGAAAGGATTTCGTTGCAGATAATGTATTTACGAAATACCATCTTTAATTAAATATGCAGGGGTTATGAAGGAGACCTAATAAAGTGAAGGGTCAGTGTGACTTTGGTGATTGTGAATACTCAAAATAAGAAAGACAAAATCTTGCCCAAACTGGTTTCCTTTCATCGCTAGTACTATTCATGCAAGGCCATTGAACTCAAGCAACGGTCCTTATTATTTTGTCAACTAAGAAATGATAAACAGGTATGTCTTGGCTTATCCACCCAAAAGCCAGTTAACAAAAAATGCCGGTCTATCACAATATTAGCGATAAAATACAAATCAAGCCTCACACCACCTTTTCTGGAGGGAGGTGGAAGTATTTTCCTGTTTGGGTCACAATATTTAAGCAAGAAACATATTGAGAATTAAGCAAAGATAAACATCTTGCGGTATGACTCAGTTCTTGTCTCAAGGAGAGTTTATAGCCCATTGCCCTCCTTAAGTGGGTGAAGCTGGTTATATATTTCTTAGTAACAGAGATTAAAGACAGCCTCACATTCCACAGCTGCTTGTTACCAGATGTTTTCAAGCCTGGTCTTACGGATGCAAACAAGTGTAACTGTAAATTCTGTACTCTCTAGACTAAAACCACAACACATTCATTACTTTTTGTAACACAAAGGTATTTTTAGCAGCTGGATTACAGTTCCTGCATTAGCTTTGAGGCTATTGCTGCAGTGAATGCACTCTCACCTTGGCACCTGCCATACCAGGTGGACCGCTCGGGCCACGCAGACCTGGCAAACCTGTGTTACCCCGGCCACCAACGATGCCTTGAGGACCTGGTTCTCCTGGGGACCCCTGTTTAGGAAAAGGATAAAGCTGTCAATACTGAGGATCTTCAATGTTCAATAGGTGGCTTCTTATTCTTGACAAACATATTCCTTGTCAATTAGTATAATGGTCCATGTCTGGACGTGTACTTACCCTTTCTCCTCGTGTGCCTGGTGATCCTTTTTCACCTGGTGGGCCAGGCTCACCTCTTGTTCCAGCAGGTCCTGGACTGCCAGGAGAACCAGCACTACCAGGGGGTCCAGGAGGCCCATCCTTGCCTGCAGGGCCTGCATTACCAGGGGGACCTGGACTACCCTAAAAAGAATTTTAAAGAGAAAAGTGTGAGCTGTGTTACCTGAAACAGTAGCATACGCTTACTGGTATTGATCTTTCCTCATGAAAACCAAGCAGACTTGATTCATTGCCTGAAGGTGGCTTTAAGGTCCAACCTCTATACACCCAAATCTGATCTGGTTTTATAAAAAGAATCCTTTCACCTACAGCTTTCATACCTGATTTTTTTTTCTCCTTACTGACTGGACGTTGGTTTGCATAACACACCTGCACAGTTTGAATGCCCAGTGGTCGCAATGCATCCAACACGGGACATACGTTCCTAACCCAGGGCTCTGCCACAGAAATTTGAAATAGTTGCAGACCCCACTGATTTCTTGAATCACTCATGCCAGATACCTTTAGGGTGGTTTCTTGCACACGTGCAGAATGAAATGTCTTTCATTAAATCTCTTAACTTAGCCAATCAATGGAAAGAATAACTTTGACTTTAGTAGTACCTTAAATAAAATCCTACTTTTTCTTTTTATTCAGCAATATTCTAATTTGTATCTGTCTGTAACTATAAGCAGAAAATAATCATCTTTTTATTAAAATATAAAAGTTTTATTACTTTATATCTCAGTTACAATACAGCAAAGGATTACTTGCAATTTTGATTTTAAAATGGGTAAATCCATTGTATTCTTTGAGTTTTCTTAATTTTTAAAGAATCAAAAATCAGAATCTAATATTTACTATGCAAGTCGAAAGTAGGTGCATGTTGAACATGCAAGGATTTTTTATGAAACAGCTTTTCTTCAGACACAGTTATTGCATGAAATAATGAAATTAGCTAATGCATCAGCATACATTTTTATAATAGGACACTGCAGATTGGTAAATTAAACTTCAGATGTAGGCCATATCATACAAGAGAAAAGTTCCTACAAGAATCTTTCCAAACTCCACTGTCCCAAGATAATTAAAGCTTATGCCATTCCATTTTACAGGCAACTGTAAAAAATTCTCAACAGTGATCTACAAAATTTTTTGAAAAAGCATACCAATTCAAGATCCTGAATTGAATATTTTTTGCAACATAAAAGAGTAAAACAGATGACAGGAGATATGTTATATGTGTTATATTCATGTCAATGTACATACAGCTTGATATAGTTTAATATATTAATATATGTCCAAATATATCCAAAAGGTAAGAACAAAAGAAAAGGGGAATAAGACAACTTACATTGTTACCAGGGGGACCAGGTAGACCACGTGCACCAGGGAAACCAGCAGCACCCTATAAAAGATCAATACTTTTAGTTGTCATTTTTTGAAGATTGGAAAAACATGAACAAATTGATTTTTATGTAACAGCTGGCTTTGAATTATATTTAGCCGTTTTGCTTAAAACTTGAATTAAATGTCCTGGACAAATTCATTTATTATTTTTTAAGGGAAGGTCCTATACTTTTCCTCAGAGGTGAGCAAACGGGCTCTGAGAAACTTGGCAAAGACAGCATGTAAATCTAATAACTGTTGAGATAAACCTTTTTATAGCTTTGGGTCATTGTGCCAAAAGCTATTTTGGCACCTTATTTATATTAAAATCAGTGTAATCCAGATCACTAAACCCTTCAATTACTCCTTTAATTACTCCTTCTGGAACACTTTAATTATTCTTGACCTGCATCTATTAAAGTCACTGAAAGTCTGCTTTTTCATTTACATCATGTTTGTTGTAATAGAGTTATTTATGAGTGACTAAGTCTAAGAGATACTCACAGGGCCTCCAGGAGATCCACGTTCTCCTTTTATTCCTTGGGGACCAGGTGGACCCTACATGGAAGGAAACAGATAAAGCAAATTATTTGATAGATAGATTTAAGTTATAGGAAGTGTCATTAAGTTTCAGGGAGTTCAAATGCTCGCACTTGGGCCCAGCCACCTTGAGAACTGAAGAAACCTCTCTTTGTAGCAATAAGGAACAGCAAAAAACTTACTGGTGCACCAGGACCGCCTTGTGGACCTGCAGCTCCAGGAGGTCCAGCCTCTCCTCTTAGACCAGGCAGGCCTCTTTCTCCTTTCCCACCAGGTTCCCCATTTTGGCCCTGTAGAAAAATTATATTGTTATATTACGACTCAAAAAATACAGATGATATCACTGTGATGAGAAACCCTACCCAGATACTTTTCTGAAGGGAATTTCAGTATTAAATCAAATGTGAATGCAGTTGAACTCTATTGGTCTACCTGTACAGGAAGGGAAGGGTAAAGAAAAGTTGCTTTATGTGTGACTTGAGTACAGAAAGAGTAGCAAATGAATCAAATGCATGTAGCAGGTATTTGTGTTAAAGGGGTTACAGCAAGCCTTTCTGAGATGTGGATCAACTTAGAGAAACTAAAAACTGACAATCATATTAAATTGCTTTTAAGTATTTATACTTACTGGAGCTCCAGGGAAACCAGCAGGTCCAGGAAGACCTTGTTCTCCTCGTTCACCCTGTAGAAAACAACATGTCAGCAACTGAAGACGCTGGAAAGATAGGCTTCACTTTCACAAGTTAGAGAACACTCCCATG